>JANHFX010023731.1:24513-67976 GCA_027560015.1 Chloroceryle amazona
AATTTAATTTATTTATATATCTATATAAATAAATTAATTATATATATAAAAATAAATTAATTTAATTAATTTAAACTAATCGCTTTAGGAGATGTTAGTGGCAACTGTAATGAGAGAGGCACAGAGCGGTGTCACGGCCATGAGGATTTTATAGCCACAAGTACAAGGGTTGAGATCAAGCCTCTGACCATGCACTGTCCTCCTTGGGACCAGAGAAACCCCTTGGGAAGAACAGCACAAGCTCTAGAATCAGGGCTCAGCCTGAACCGGGGCAGTGCCAAGCTCAAAAGAGCCAAGAAAACATAGCCCAGGTCTGTAGCATTCAGAAAGTGACTGTTGCTGTCAGGACAAGGGGAATTAAGTTGATTGCTGCCTTCTTTCAGCACTTTAAGCACAAACTGAGGTGAGTTTGTACGTGATCTGAGCTGGCCTGCCCTTATGCAGTGCTTAGATAGCCCTAGTAGGGTCTTCTACTGCTGGTTGAAAAGGATGTTCACGGAGAGCTTAGCCCTGTTTTCCTGCCCTGCTCAGGATGTACAAGAGAAGAGAAATCTGTTTTCTGTGATTTGTGAGCTATGTTTAAGAAAACGGTTTTTGCATTTGGATCTCATTCAGGAAATGTTTAATTTATCCCATTATTAGTGTTGTGTAATTAGTAACCAATCACGGTCGGGGGACCTCTAATCTGATTAGTGAGCCATTCCTAAAAAGGGACAGAAAGACCAACTGAGAATGACAGATATTTTTTGCATGTACTTGAACAGTGCTTACACTCTGTGAGTCCTTATATAGGCTGGGGAATATTGGTGCTCCCAGGTCTCTTCTCAGTGGCAGCCTTTTAACCTCTGAGGTCACCTTAGGTCAGCATCAGAACATGAAAATGCAGTTACCCTGGGTCTTTCCGTGGAAAACCTACTTGCTTTAGCTCAGTATTGGCTTTTCCTCTCCTTTTTTTTTTTTTTTTTTGACCATAAATTTTGTGATAACCTACCTCTGGGAAACAAAGCTGGTCATGGCACTGAGCAGATGTTCCTCTGCAGTTCAGCTGCTGGCTCTCCCCATCGTACGTGTGCACAGGAGTTATCACAGGTTAAGTGGCATTGCTTAGACCAGAGGAAGCTGCCCGTGTTTCCCAAGTGCTGTTGATGCTTGGCCAGGGCATTGCAAAATTAATAAGGGAGACTAATTACACGGCACAGATGCTTCAGAAAGCAATTTCTTTGGTGCAGGATCCTGTGTGTATGTGCCTGGACTAAACTGGTTTGTCCATGTGCTCTGGACAGAAATACCTTTCCTTACACTCATACCTCTGTGTACCCACCTCCATGATGCTGACATCCTAAAGGTTTCAGACAGCCCGGACGATTCGGGGCTGCTCTCAGGTCTCTCTTATGGTACAGCATTTACCAGGACTTACCATTTTGCCCTGGTGCTAAGACTGAGAGCTCTTTGTGAGAGCGGGTTTATCCCTAGATGGCAGTTGCTGTGTAAAACTACAGAGTGACCCAGGCTGCACACCGTGTTGCATCCCTGCAGATGCTGCTTTTAAGAAGTTATCACAGATAGGTCAGTAAAAGTATAACCTTGACTTGGGGTTTGCACATGATGTATTGAAGCAGCAGCCTACGAGGTAGATGGGTTGCTTCAAATGTGTGGGTTCTTAAGACACTGTGCGTTTCAGATCCCCAAGGTATGTCAGGCTCTGCCAGGTTGTAGCTTTGGATGGTAGGAAATGGAGAAGTCGGTTGCTAACAGCTACACTGCATGTGTACACACAGAAACACACATGCTGGGAGAAACTAGAAAAACAGATCTACAAAAGAAGCTATTTATCTCCTTTGTTTTCTTCCTTCTGTGTGTGAGCACAGCTGGGAATCTTGCTCTGCTGGGTGTTTGCAAGGGCAGATGGTTCATGGAAAGGCTTCTGCTGAAGGCGAGCAGGGAGTTCGGATCACGACTCCTTCACAGAGGTAACTCAGTGTGAGGAGCAGAGTTGGACTGACCTCCCAACATGAGAAAATGAGGCTCTGTAAGCGATTTGGCTAAGAAAAAAACTGAAAACTAAAACTAAAGAAACTAAAGAAAGCCTCTTCTGAGAGAGGGAATTTCAGTGCCCTATTTTCTACTGATCATTAGAAGATTAACTGCCAGTCATGTTCCCAGTTAGGCATTCTCAGAGCTTATTTGATCCTGGGTAACAGGTTTATTTGCCTAATTTATTGTTGCTCTTAGACTTTTAAACTCAAATATAAATTAGGAGCTTTTGTTCTGTACGATGTAAAAGCATGTCTGGGATGAGAAACCCATTGTTTGGCTTGGATTCATGTTCTGAGATGTATTTCAAGAGCTTCTGGGCATTATCAGGATGAGTTTGGGACTGATGTTTGTTTTCTGAAGTATTTTGGTGCTTAATGTTTCTTCATTAAGAAGAAATGTCACTGCCAGCTGTTAAGTACTGAGGAAGAGCAATTGTAAGCAGCCTCTTAGGTAAGCCAGTTGCTGGAGGGTAGCTTCAAAAAGAGGACAAAGTCAGAAGCTGTTCTGTTATCACAAAATAATTTCTGTAAGCATTAGGAGTACTACTCCAATTTGGAAAGAAGCACTTCCAAAGAGGTGGTGAGTGTACAAAACCTACTGAGTTACAGTTAAAACAGCTGCTGGTCATCCCCTAAGATGAGTCAGAATGTGGTTGCATCTAAGAAGCTGTGAATCCTTCAGTAAGCTTAATAAACGTACGGGGAATGTGGACAGGCTGGCCCTCAGAATTAAGCTGCGATAACAACATCTCCAGCAAAAACAACCCCCCCAAAACAGTGAGTATAATCCATGCTGAGGGAAGAGAAACAAGAAGAGAAAGCATTTCTCAAACCTTAACAAAGATTAGTTTCTGCTGATTCAAGGTTTGGTGCAAAATGGAAGTGGGCTCCATTAAGTAAGCATGATTTTGGTGACAGAACCTTAGTTTTCTTAGGTTTTTTTCAGCGATCTCAACACTGAAACAAGGAGGAGCTTACTTTGTAGAACTGTCTTGGATGGAGGTGTTGTGGCTCTACTGGATCAAGTGCTGCTTTGGGACTTCACCATTTCAGCAGTAGTTCATCCTTGTCCTTGGTGACCTGGCTGACCCTGGGCAAGTCATTTCAACTCTTCCAAACTTTGTTTGCTTGCTGCAGAACACTCAGACTTGTGGTGGATGGTAGTTACACTCGCACTGTGTGGGGAGACTGTGGGCAAGGAGATCACATCTTCAAATCACCTCCATCCAAGTGCCTCCGCAGTGCAATGCCTGCCAGATTCGCTAAGCTCTTCAGGGTGCCCTGCCTCTTCTCTCTTTGAAGCTAGCTGAGATATCCTATCCCTCAGAAGAGACATTTGGGATGACAATAATTGGAATATATTGTTCTTGGCCCACGGGGAGTCTGACACAGCAGCTCGACTTTAAATACAGCGATCAGCCTGCAAAAGCCAACAAAATCTCACAGACCAAGTGATAACAACTGTTTCACTTTCTTAAATCTCCCAGTAATCTGAGGGATGAATGAGCTTCATAGCTGAAAATTGCTCTTAAGCACAGTTTACTGGGGTTTGTTTTTGAATACTTGCATTTATTACAGTTTATTATTTTATTTTTTTTTTAAGAAAGTCTTTTCACAAGATTTGCCAAAGAACATAAAGGTTTGTCGGAACGGATCAGATCACTTATCCTTATAAATCCAGTACCCTGTATCTGCCAGTGCTGACTTGGCTCAGCTTGAGAATCAGCCCGTGCAGTACAGCTGGGTGCAGGAGTGGCTTTACTAGAGGGCTAAAAGCCTCCATTCCATCTCCTGTTACACCGACCACGGTGGCCTGGGAGCATCCTCTTCTTGATACTGCCAAGGATGCACTGCCTCTGGTTGGGAAAGGCTCCGAGGAAGTGAGTAGTCCCCACAGAATCATGGAGGCAGCTTTTTACTGAAAATCTGTCCTCTGGCCAGGTAAGCAGGACCGGGCCTTCCTTTTCTTTCATTGTGCTCAAAATTTCAAGGGGATGTGGTGTAGAGAGAGACTCTTTGTACCTCGGGTCGAGTTGTTTTGGAGGCTGGAGTGGTGGAAAGAGAAAAACAAAATCTGAAGTGCAGGGTGTGGATCACAACCATGCAGAGCAACTGCCAAATACAATAAAATAGATCTTCTCTCGCTAATCTACAGTATAAAGAGAGGTTGACTAAGAACTTCATCGCCATCAAAGGCTTTGAGGGTATTTCCCATGTGTGTTGGTGTCACAGATGCTTCCTCTTCTTCCCAGAGGTGGAGCCGTGGCAACTATGAGGAGTTGCTACACGTAAGCTGGAAGGACAACCTCATGCTGCTGTCCTAAGGTTGCCGAAAGCCTGAGAGGCTTTAGGGTTATTTAGACACTCAGGGGTTTTGCCGTGCATGTTCCAGAGCTATACCATGGTGGGAAACTAAGAGTCCTGTTGCAGTGAGGGACTGTCCAAACCCATCTGTCCTGGGACAGTCAGTGCTGTGCAAGCCAGGGGGTGAAGTAGTATTCTGAGGGAAGATGTCCAGCTGCTCTCTGCCATGTAGCCTTGGGCCAGCTGTGCTTGGTTTCCCTTTTCACCTTGTCAGGCTTTGACCGTGTGCCACAGACAGTTG
Source organism: Chloroceryle amazona (assembly GCA_027560015.1). NCBI lineage: Eukaryota > Metazoa > Chordata > Aves > Coraciiformes > Cerylidae > Chloroceryle > Chloroceryle amazona. The sequence goes on from JANHFX010023731.1 coordinate 29,155, forward strand.
CCTGTTGAAGGAAGGGGCTCAGCCTGCCATCAGGGGGAGATGTGGGGGAACACAAAAAAAATGAAAGCCCTCATGTTTTGGATAGGAAAATACATCCTGGTTGTGATCTACTGTTGCATGCATAGGTCGGGGAAGGATTACCCTGTGGTTAAGGAAGAGGATTGTATCAAGGGACAAGTTCTGTTCCCAGCTCAGCCACAGACTTCCTTTCGGACCCTAACACTTAATTCTTTGTGACTTTGTTTACTCACCTGTCTGATGGGAATAATACCGCCTACATCAGAGGCGAGTTGTGCTACTCTGTGTTGATGCACGTGGTGTTAGTTAGGAACATTAAAATGCTTTGTGATCCACGGATTTCTTTTTAAAAAAAAAAAAAAAAGGCAGTGTAAATGGTCAGGGCTGTTACTTGAGATTTTAGTTCCAGACACTGTGTCACAAATCAAAATATCTCCTTTTATTCCTCACTGTAGAGGGTTGTAGTACATCCAGTGGTCATAAGGTTGCACTTCAGAAAGCAAGTGCAAGTTTTGGACAGCCCAACTAAACTCTAGTTCCATTTTTAGCTTTATGTATGCTCTGGTTTCCATAGCTATTTTTGATGCTACTTTTATATTTACTGGTAAAATGCTCCTTTGAGTTTGTTGGTGTTATTCATGTTATTTATCCCTTGTCCAGTACCATTTGGTTCCAGGTTTGGTATTTCAAGTTTTACATTACATCTCATCTCCCCTGACTTTAGAGGAGTAAATTATTCCTGTGCTCATTACTCAGCTGAAATCTGGAAAGAGCTTCAGATCTGTTTTTTCTTTAAAGTCTGTTTTTGTTACAGGCTTCACTAGCTCACTGAAAAATCCTCTAAGGAAGACACCAAACAAGAAGGTGCAAAGCTCAGTTTACTAATCCTGTCTGATTTCAAGCTGTCTGACACTTGAGGTTGGCTACAGAATGCGATTTTATTCAGGAGACTTCCTATTGTATAAAAGGTATAAGGTTTATACAGTGTGTGAAGGTATATAAAAAACCCTTTGGAAAAGGTTGTCCGAGGTCATTAGGAAGGCCACCAATTTAAACAGCCTCACAGGTTTGCAGTGGAGAACAAGCCCCTTGTCCCCAGTAGCAGTAGAGTATTAAGTTGCAGCTTCATCAGCCAAGCTCTTCATCCAGCCATGCCTTTACTGTGTGAGATGAGACCACTGAGCTACCTGTCTCACAGGGCCACCACAAGGTAACCTCTCATGAGCCTGTAGTGGTTGGAGAAGCCCCGAGCCAAGGAGAAGGAGCCATGGTCCAGCTGAGGTTGTCTGAAGCTGTGGTGAATGCAGCAGACAAAGAGAGGCAGAGGCAAGTCATGGGATGCCTCACTAGTGTGTGGGGGAAGAGTCACGTAGGGAATGACTGCTCGGGAAGACAAGGGTGCCACAGTCTCCCTCTCTGTTGGGATGTGGCCACAGCAGCAGACATCCCCTGATCACCATTTCACTGCTGGCACCCTCAGTCCACCCCTTGGAAGCCGAGGGGATAACATCCTACTGTAAATCACCTTTCATTTAAGCAGGAAAGAAAGAGGCTTAAATATGCTGAACATAGCGGGGAAAAGAAAGCTCTCTACAGGTTTGTGTAAGGGAACTCAAGACCAAGGATCAAGTCCCTTTCTCATCCCATTTTCTCCTTTTCAGAAGAAAGCATGTGAAGAATGCTGGGGAGAAGGATTTGCTACTCAGTGTAAGGGCCAGCCTTGTACTCCAAGAGTAGGAAAAGTACAGCAACTGTGTCACTTGGGCAGGGAGAGCCCTGAACATCACTGTTGGTTCCACATTATGACAAAATGCTTGTTTGCTACAAAAAAAAAAGAAAAAAAAAAGACAGAAAATAGCCCAGTTCCATTCAGCTGGAGATCAAGACAAGCAGCAGTCCTGACAAGCTTCATCTGCTATGGGTTTCTCACCACCTTTCAGCCATGAAGCTTAATTTTAAAGCCCAGTAGGAAGGAGCTTTGTATCTTCCTTTCAAGTCAGATACGATGAAGTGTATAACAAGGAAGAAGGAGCCAAGAGGGCAGATCCACAGCCTCTTCTCACACCTGCTTCCTCCATGTCTGTGAGAACATGAGGAGAACTTTAGAGCTCAGAAGAAAAGAGTCTTGGTTCCTGCCCTAGTTTTCTTGCTCCAGTTCTATGGAGTCCCATTGGCTCATTTATACACTTAATTTAATTTAGGACCTAAGATAGCCTTTCTTCCCTCCCAGTACTATCTTAGGAGTCCTAAGATAAGGCTACTGTCATCAAATTTCCTCTCATTAGCCCTCCACACCTTCCCTCTGTCATTTTTCAGGTGTGCAGATACACACCCAGGGTAGAGAGCTAACTAAGAACTCTCAGTGCAGCAAGTGGAATGAAGCATACAGAAGAGAATAACTAGAGAAAGAATAAGGGAAATAAAGGAGGGGAAAATAAAAACATTCCATCCAATGAGAGAAGCTAACAAAGAGCCTAACCCCAAAGCTGTCCCCAGCCAGCACTCCCACAGAGCCACCTCCTCTGAGTGAGCAATGACTTTTTAGTCCTTTTTTTTCCCCAGCTGAGTGTGACCCCCAAAGCCCAACCAAGCCACAGCCATTTGTTTTTATACCTCCTCTGGATGAGTCCTTCAGCACAGGCAAGGCTTTAAGTTCACCTTCCTCTCAGGCAGGCTGCTGGTTTGCATCTTACTGGAGATGAACACCTGTATGGGGCTTAACTGCTCTTCACTGGAGTTCTTCTTGCTCTGTTAAGCATCAGAGGGCTAAGAGGAGAGGTATTTTGCTTGCTTTCCCCAAAAATGACTTCCTAATACTTGGCCTTGGGTTACAGAGAGAGTCTGTGATTACTGCTGTGCTGGGTAAGACGCAGAACATACTGATAGCAAGGGACAGGTTAAAAAAAGATGCGTTAGAAAGAGAAACAGGTGTATGTGTCTGAACTGCATAGGCTACGGGGCATGATTGGAGTTATGGAAAGAGGCTGTTAGCTATGAAAGCTGTAGCAAAAACTTGGTTTGAGACTCTGATGTCTTTTTCACATCCTGGTTTAAAACCTTCTTTTCAGAACTTTACTGCAAGACTTAAGGTGTTTAATTTTCATCTTTTTTTTTTTATCACATATTTTTCTGGATGTAAAATCAGTATTTCTGGATGAATATGTTGTCCCTTCCCTATTTCTTCAGCTACCTTTGGGCTCTGTAACATCTTCCACTTCAGCAGTCTCAGGGGTCCTTTGCTGGTCCTCCCCAAGTCAGCTCTGGACTTTCATTCCACCCTTGTCTGTTGCCCAGGCAGAATTAGTCAAAGCTACTTGCGTGCTGCCCTTGTAGGTAGGAGACAGTTCCTCGGGAGTGGAGGCAGGAACACGGGGGAGGGCCAGGGGGGGAGAGGGAGCAGGGGTCCATCCCTGTGGTGCACACGTCTGGATGTGGAGGAAAGAGATGAGGGAAGGGGGGAGGAATAGTTTATTGTGCTAGAGGGAAACAGAGAGGACATTCTGCCGGTGCTTATTGACACAAGGCTGGCGGTGACTCCGGGCTTCCCCGCCGGCTGTGAGTGACGGGCAGAACAGGCCACTGCCTTGTTCGGTGGGATCTTGTCAGACAGACTTTTTGTGGAGGGATGGGTCCTCCTTGGGGAGCTGGCCAGAGGACAGAAATACAGGCTCCTTTGGCTGGCAAGCCTGCCTTCAGGGGACAGACATTTTAGGAAGGCTACAACTATTAAATTAGGAGCATCCTCCCCAAGGAGCCACTTCTGACTTCTCAAAGCCAGCTGTTCTACTGCTAAAAAGTAAGTTACTTCTGTCTGGGATGACCACATGAGACACGTCCAGCCTCAAGCTCACATCCATGACCAGTGTGCCCAGTGTCCAGGCTGCCTCCCCTTGGCTGATGCTATTCCTGGGTAGGGGTGACAGACGTGGATTTCCAAGCGGAGCAGCTCAGGCACAAAGCAGAAAGTAGCTCATCCACACCGTGCCATTTTGATCTGTGAGCTGCTCCTGTGCAGGCTGCCCCTGAGAGCTGAACCTGCTCACAGGACCCGAACCTGAGCCATGGATGCAGCACATCCTTGGTGCATGCTGTGCCCTGGAAATACAGCCAGAGAGTGCTGTTGTTCATTTAATTGTAATTTAGGTAAGGATTTGTATTTTTATTTTCAGAAAAGCTCCCAGAAGAGCCCTGTGTGCCCTGGCAATTTATCTTTCCCATCGTGAACAGTAAACATGCCGTTATAGATTGAAGAGGGGGTATGAAAATATTACTGCGGTTGGCTAAGGCAGAGAAATCAAAGCATACAGGAATAAGCTTTTGCATTACTGTTGGAGTTTCCCTTGAGTAAATGGCTTCTGCTGAACAGTTGGAAGACCAAATTGGACTGGTTTGGCTCTAGATGCACATATATCTTGAGAGGAAGAAGTGAAAGGAGGGAGCATTTACATATGGATGAGCAGGCATAAAATATCTAGTGAGATAAAGACGGATGGCAAGTTAAGGAAATCAAGACAAAGGGGGAAAAATGTAGGAGGAAGCATTTGCTGTGGCACTGCCCGGTGTTCAGGACTGTGTTAATTAACTAGTGCTAAAAGGAAGTGATGGAGATGGGTGAGTGAGGTGGAGATCGGCTGGAACTTACAGGAAAGGTTTTGCCATTAAGAGTGGTACTGTTCAGGCTGGGCAGGGATATTTGGAGGTGTGAGGAGCTCTAGTTACAGGTCTTTGTGTGTGGAAAGGTTTCTACACTCAGCTCAAGGGACCATTAATCAACAAGTTTAATCCTTTGTTTATCACAGGCCATTAAACATGGCACCTCATTATTCCAGTGGAGGAACCAGTAGTGGTTGGGTGGCCAACGCCTGTTTTCCAGAGAGTTGGCCAGTCTTCATTGTGAAGAGATTAAAAGATGATCCACGTTTTCTCTTGGGAACTGAATGGTTAATCACGCCCTCTCCTCTAGCTGTGTGTCTATGATGCTTGCCCAGATTTTGCAGGCATTGGAAGCTGTGGGGTGGCTTCTGAAGGGGATGTCGGGCAGGTAAAAGCAGGCTGAGAGCAGCTGATGGCCTGAAGAATTTCCTTGAAGGTGGAAAAATACAGGCAGATGACTTTCAAGGAGAAATATTCCATTACTAGAGGTAAACTCAGGTGCTTCTATCCCTGTGAACTTCAGCTGTGTGAATTAGGACCAGTAAATATGTTGCTCTGCCAAGGTCTGGGCTAATTGAGGGAATGCCCAGTGTCGTTAGCTGACCTTGAGGGAACACAAGTCCCTTTAGAGTAGCAGAGAGCTATAGGTATTTGAGAGCTGGGGTAGCTGAGGTTTCGCTGTAACCGACTTGGAGCTCATGAATGTGCTAAAACGCCACCCTGAAGCCACAGACATGTGGAGAAAACCCCATTGTATCAAAACTGTGGTTAGACAGGACAGTCAGCAAAGGTCAGTGGAATACAAGGCAAATACTGTGTACAGGAGGAAAAACCCTCATGTTTTCTGGCAGTATGAAAGTGAGACCAGGGTGTTTGTTTATGGAGAGAGCTGTTTGCAAACAGGGAAAGGCTGCCAGCCATACGAGGAGCTTTTCTGATGCATAGCAGGTGCTCCTCAGACCTGAGCAAAGAAAGCGGCAACGAGGAGGACTCTGTTTTTCCTGAACTTCGTGAACTAATAGAAGACAAACAAGCTTCTAGGTCTGTAGGAAGTAGCAGGAAAAAAGATTATTGGACTGGAATAAGCCAAAGGTTCGAGCCACGTGATGTGGGGTATCCAGGGGTCATGCAGTGGGAACACGTGTCTGCAGGGAGCTGTGTAAATGGACACAGGCCTGGTCTGGAGCTGAAGAAAGCTGCAGAGCAAGGATGTTTAGAAGGGCTTTTCTGGGTGTGAGCATCAGGGTCATGACTCTTCCAGCGCGCTGCATCCTACCCACTAAACAGATTTTATCTCGCCACGGGTGCTTTACGCTGTACTGCTTCACAACTCGAGTTTTTCTTTGCACAGGCAATACCAGTATTCCTAAGTAACTTCTCTAGTAAGAGCAGGAACTCAAAATACTTGCCAAGAAGGTGGAAGATGAAGTGAAATGGAAATTTCAGGAGATTTTTGAGTTAGAGAAGTTGCGCTCGGTGTATTCAGCCTGAGGAAAACTCTTCGATTTGACAGGATAACATTATTCTTACATGAACGACCATTCCTAACGAAACATGCCAGTCTGCTGGGACTAGTGGATTTGGAACTAGTTTAGCTTCAGTGCTGTGGATAAATTTTTAAAAATGCAATTTTGGAAATTGATGTTTTTCCTGCTCGCTTACACTAGGTGAGAATTTGGCTCAGACAGCAGGTCACCGTCTGGTCTTAGGGGGAGATTTAGGGCTGAGAGTCTCAGAGTACTGGACTTACTTGAATTGAGGCCACTTGTAGCCTAAGCCTTGAATCCAGTAGTGCTTTGCAGCTGCAGATAAGGATGAGGTCATATGGCAGATTGTGGTCCCCACAATACATCATTACCAGGATAATCACATCTGCGAGGAGGACTGTTAGCGTCATGCGTTATTGAATGAGATCAGGTACTTGTATTTCTGAAATAAGGCCAAGACTGTGTAATTTGCCTGCTTATTAGTTTCCAGAGCGAAGCTGCCAAGAGACCATTACCGGGAGTTATGTGAATTGACAGGGAAGGCTCAGAGGACAGTTTGAACCCTGTGATGGACAGGCATAGATTTTGCAGTCAGTGGGCTATCAGTCTAGTTAAAAAATGATGGTCTACAGACATCCCATTTCTGCTGTATTTGCTATATCTTTTTCTTTCCTTAATTGCCTGATTTCCAAGTGCAGCTATCTCTGATACTGACGTTAAGGATCCAATCCAACTGCTTTAATTGGCCGTTCATTTAAGAAAAACAGTTTTGGTCCCGGGAGAATGTCACGATTTAAGATTTCCACTCGGATATTTGGCATCACTGGGGTATGTCTAGATGCAGGCAAACTCACTTTGTCCCTCTGCTCAACAGATGCAGGCTCTTCTGCCTTCGTTGATCCTGAACAGACATTGTGTAGGCACATTAGCTCCACTGCGAGCTTGAGACAATGCGTGGTGGCTTTCGGCGTGGTCCGCCCAGCTACAGACTCACAGCCAGCATTTGTTTTGGAGCTGGCTCATTTCTAGCCAATTTGGAGCGTGAAGGAAGCGTAGACCACATCTGCTGGCAAATTCCATCTAGATGTACCCAGAGACAACTGTATTTTGTAGACTATGACACTGTGGTCTGAAAAGTAGAGTTTGGGATTCTTTAGAGTTTGGGATTCTTCAGAGTTTGGGAGTCTTTTTACCAGGCAGGCAAAGGATCGCAGACCAGAGTGGGGAGGCTGAAAATTGGATGCCCAAGCTTAGGCAGTTGAAGTAAAACCTGCCAGAAGTGGCCACTTGTACTGGCTGTTCCAGCTATAATGGACAACTTGACTCCTTTCTACAGAAATCCTGATTTTTTTTTTTAGGCTGATTCCTGGTAATTCTTTCAAATGAGAACTTACAAGGCATCCTAAAGGGAGCACTTCAAAATGCTAGACTCTTTTTAGGAATGCAGTCCTAAAAATCCATCCTGTGGGTCCTAAATGAGTAGCTAGAGCTACACAATTTAATATATCTTGTAATCCAGAAAGAGTTCTCTGGCCCAGACTCCTGCATCACTGGCGAGCCTTACTTAGGAATTAAGCCCGTTGCTTCTTTTCGAGCTACAGCAGAATATCTGGAAAGACTGCAGCTTTGATTTGGAAGACTTTGCTAGAAAGAGGATGTACCCTGGTTCCAGGAACAGCAGTGACACCTTTGATCTCTCCTACTTCCTTCTCCTGGCAAGTTCAGTTGTGACATTTGGTGTCTCATCAGAGTCTCAAACTATAGGTTTTTGGGAGCTGTTTTGTGGCTTGGGGGAGGGGTGGCATATGGAACAAATGTTCTGCATTCAGTTGCTCTCCTGGGCTTCAATGCAGGCTCAGCACACTAGCAGATCTAGACAAAGGAACGTGGTATTTCTAAATTTTGGGATTTGAAAAACTATTAAAGTCATTTTCCCACTGTAATGTACAAGAATACTTGACACAAAAATAAGTTCCTGTCTCTGCCACTTACCCGGAGCTTTAGAGATGCAATCAACCCAGCAGTCATCCCCTCGCCAGAAATAAAAATATCCATGGTGGGGTTTTATTTCCTTCTTCTGGAGACCTGGGATAAGCAACACATGATTTGGTGCTGCTGACATCTGGCAGCATCGTTCCTATTTACTGTAAACACGAGTCATCGCCCATGGAGTATTTTATTGCTTGTGGTTTCCATCTTGTTGTATGCGGCAATTATGCACATGGAGCAATCTTTCCATGTCAATAAAAATGTTTCATTCTCAGCAAGGAACATAAGAATAAACCCAGCAATTCTTATGGGCTACTGTGCTGAGTTGCGTCGGATGTGATGGGGAGGAGATCTGCAGGGGGCTTGGCGTGGAGGGCAGGGAGGCTGGTGGCTTGCTCCTGGGTCACTCGCCGGGACTCACGAACTGGGGGGCAGTGGACAGAACGTTGGTGTGAGCGATCGCTTCTCCAGCCTGCAGCTGAGAAAAGGCCTCACAGTTTTTGTTTGCTTTGTTGGCAAAATACTGTGCAGCAGGATGCCTTGTGAGGTCTGCTGGAGACTTTCCTTCATGCTAATTTCTGTTTCTGTCTTTATAACTTTTTTTTTTCCTGGATATCCAGGAGTTTAGAGATGTTTTCAGTGAAGGATTCACAAGAGAATCTTCAAAGGGGACCACAGCCAGGGGAAAATCACAAGCACGAGTGGAAAAGTAGTGTTTTAAATTAGTGTGAAAGCTTGGAGGATGTCACTCAGGCCCGAATCCACAAGTTGTTTTAAGCCTCTTATTCCTGCTCAGGTGCCCTGCTTTCCCTTGGGAGTTAGACATCTAAAGGGCTTTATGCTAAAGCACTTCCCACTTCATTCTTCCCTTGACTTATTGGGAAACTGAGTGCAGTGTTTGCCTCCTTTGGTGGGAGCACAAGGGCATTTGTCTGGGGCTCCAGACAGCGGGGCTAGTCTTAACAAGTCACCCAGCCTCTCTCTACAGTCGCTGGGGAGGAGGGACAGGCCCTTCTGGTGGGTGATTCATCTCCACAGAAGATAGGTGTCTGAGATAGGGGGGATGGCACCTCCTTGGAGGTGCCAGCCTCTCTCCACTGGCTGTCAGTGGAGCCTAGCCAAGGAGCTGGGACTAGGCGCCTAAGTTTTGGGCAGCTAATGGTACGGGAGGCGAATTTCACCCCCCAGGAACTTCAGGTGGAATTTCAGCTGTCTGAAAATGACAGTTGTGCAAGCAATAATAAACAGTCTGTAGTTCCATGTCTGGAATCCTCTTCTAAACGGGCATGCAAATCACTTAGATAAAAATCTGAACATTTCTGAATCTCCTGCCTGAACTTGAAGAGAATCTTCTTCTGGATTTGATGAAAATCCCCTTCACTCTCCAAACTGTATGTACGTCTCGTTCTGCCACACAAGCAACCTTCTCCTTGTTTCATACATGGGTGAAACGCGGTTGCTCTCGGAGGGTCTCATCTTTGAACATCCCTGACTTGGCCAGGATGGTGAGAGCTGTTGCTGGGAACCTTCTGGGAAGAGCTCAAAGATCACCCCGTGGCATGATTCCTGGCTCAGCGCTGCTGATCGAAGTGCTCCAGATAAGCTGAGAGGTAGATAAGCATCCCAGCTCCCAAGCGCTTATCCAAACCAAACCTTTCAACATTTATCTACCCCGAGTGTACATGACTTTGCCCTTAGCAACAGAGATTACACCCAGTTTTTTCTTCTTCACTTCCAGCAGAGGAGCAAGAATCTACTTGAAGACAAGTAGAACACCTTAGGCTTTTAGGTTCCCACACCTTTCTTCTTTCTTTTTCAGAAACTGCTCTGATTATGTATTCAGCTCTCAGTGTAGTCACCGCCTGAGAAACCCAAGCTGACGTAGGGGAGCTCATCGGCTTGTGGCCAAGGCAAGTGCTCCTGAGCTCTCCTAGAGTGGGTGGGCAGTGCCAGGGCATGTGGGTCTCACTTCCATCAGCATCAGTTGACAGTTGCTCTCGGGGATGGGACCATTGGCTCATGGCACCTGCCCTTGTCTGATGTGCCCGATTCTACAAGCTGCCTGCCAAGGGGAGGATTTTATTTCTTTGTTATTTGTTATGTTTCATTTTCCCTTCAAACCTTGAATGTTTTGTTTGAGTGTTTCCCCTCTTGGACTTGAATCCCTGGAGATAAAAGGATAGCAGTGACCCCATCCAGTGCTCCCTTTGGTGTCCTGTGTGCTGAGGTGCCTTGTGGCTGTGCCTCGCTCCTGCGCTCAGGGTAAAACCAGCATCTGACTTTGGGACAGGGAGAAATTTTCCCTAAATTAAGCTGACAGAATCCATTTTTTTCCTCCTGTTTTTGTGTGTTCCCTAAGTAGCGTGGGTTATGGGCCAGCTTCTCTGACCAGTAGGCATTATCACCTAACAAATTACCTGTTCTTGCAGGGACTTGGGGTTTCTTCTTTCTGCCTGTAGCACATTGTATTTTTTTGTGGCTTTTGGTTTTTCAAATTAAAGTTTTTAAGTTGTTATAGATTACGTGGAAGTGTTTTGTGGCTTGTGGTGCATAGAGTTATGTGGAGGCGAGTTTGGTGGACCTTTCTGAATAAATGTTGTTATACATTGCCAGCGAGAGGCTGCATGGGATGAACCAGGAGATTGCTGGGTATCAGAACCACAGGACCAGGAGTCCAGGGGCACTTTGGCTTCTCCATTCAGTTGGGCACACACAAGTAAAAATGTTACTCCACTTTCTTTCAAAACCTGCCTTAATCCTTCTATCTATGGGGAATTCAAACTGTCCAGAGGTGCTAACTCGCCAGGCAGCCTTAGACATTCGTGTTCTCTCATTCCTTACTCACAGATCAAGCAACTCATTGGCAGCAGTATAAGAAGCTTCAGTTCTTACCTGGAAGGTCACCTCTGAAAAGAGGCCTTTCTTTTCCCGTGTATCTCTCCCCCCAGCCTTTCTGTCAAGGAGGACTGGGCCAAGAACACAATTTATTTATTTATTTTTTGCACAGAAAACTGCAATAGAAGTAGTTATATTCATAAAAAAAGAGGGTTTTATTTATAAAGAATTAAAAAATATACGTTGGATGTGTCTGTGTGTGCATATTATATAGTAAATACTAGAAAGCTTCCATTCTGCACATTCTACACAGTCCTCCCCCCTTTTCCTTTGCAATAAACACACTCTTTCAGTCCCTTTTTTGATGGATTGGACAATTCTGATGCAAACATTTTATTTTTATCCCACGAAGTGTTAATTTTTGACGAACCCCCCACTTTTCGTCAACTGTATTTTGATTAAAAACATTTCAGCTATCCCTACTGTCAAGACTCCAGGCACAGATGCTAATTGGTATAAATTGTGGCATGAATGTGTATGCACAGCAGCTTATTTCCTGGAATCCTTTGGATTGGCATCAGATGGAAAAACCTTCGAGTACTAGTGATGTGACCTGCATTTGACCACGGTATCTAGAACCAGTGGGTCCATATCCTGTGAGTTATTCAAGTTTCACTGTATTTACTTTTAAAATATTGAAACAGTGTTCTGAGTAAATGAAAACTCTCACTGTCAGAATGTGCTGAAATACACGTGAACATTAGAATCTTGGACATACACTGTAAAAATAGTAGTAATTTAATGTGCAGTTGCGTGCTTTGTTTTGCTTTTCCTCAGGAATAAGATCAAACACAGCCAGAGAGGTTAAAGAGGGAAGGTGCAAAGAACATTTGCAATGACAGTATAAAAAGTAGGATGAGTTTTCTCTTGGATCTTGGGTTGGGATGGAGGAGCACGCTGGAGGTCTCTAATCCAACTTCATGCTCAAAATAGGGCTAACTTTAGAGCCTGGCACAGCTGAGCTTTGGAAATCTGCAAGGAGACATTTGCCAAGGATCCCTCTGGACCCAGGTTCCAGTGCAGGACCACTCTCCCTCTGAACATTTTTGTTTCCTGATACCCAGTTGCAACCTACCTCGTGCTATTTGTGTCCAGAGCCTTTGGTCATTTTTTCCAGGCACCTCTGAAAAGAGCTCAATTCCATCTTCTCTGTAACCCCTTTCTAGGCAGTGGTTGGCTCTCTCTCTTTGCCTTTCCTTCTGAGTACCCAACTAAGAAATATTTATTAAAATCTCACTGAAGTACCTTGTACTGGACTTCCAAAAAAAAAACAAGTCAAACCCAAACAGAACTTATTAAACAGCACTGGCAGTTTTATCAGTCATTTCCAGGAGAGCAGGGTTAGCCCAATAGTGAATCCTTTCATGAGTCCATTCCTTCAGGTTTTGAATGTACTTTCCAAACCAAAAAAAGGTTAAATTCTCCCAAATACTCATCCTAACCAAACAGAAGTTCTGACCCTGACCTTTAAGGGCAATATTTGCAAAACAAAGCTGCCTGACCAGAGATGCTGGACGTTGGTAAATGTTAGTGGTCAGTTGGCTGTGCAGACATTGGCCACATGTCTCTCTTCGACAATTTTGGTTTCAGGAAACTTGTTTGAGTTACTGTCTTACAAATGACAACAAAATGAGAGCGTTTGGAAGTCAGCCTTCCCTTTCTGGGGGCGTGCTTGCAGAAACCAAACAAACACTCGGGGCTGTGCGTGGAAGGTATGCACGGCCCTCGTGCACTCGTGAGGCTCCAACCAGCCCCGCCAGGCACTCGCAAGGATGGGTGATGGGGGGGGAGATGTTTACCCCCTTGGCATGTCCTGCAGTATGTCTGCATTTTTATGTGCCTGTCTTCTCCATGCAGCGTTCACCCTTCTGCCCTGAATGCTCAGGAGCAGTTCCTCTGCTGGTGTACATGCCTGCAAGCCCCAAAGAAACCAGCTGAGAACTTGCCCTAATATTTTCCAATATCTTTCCATGGGGGTGAGATCAACTCTTTCCTAGGTATAAAACTAAGAGCACTGAGGAGTGCTTAGGTACTCAGAAAAGCTAGAACTGGCCTCCTCAACTGCAGCTGGATGGTGGTCAGAAGATCTATTTTTACTTGACTCGCGTTTGCGCAGAGGCATCCATGCATGGCTTTCTGTTGTTCCTGGAGTCTTTCAAGCATATGGTAAATAGAGTTTCAATGGGTTGGAACCTATTGCTTCAGGAAATGTTGTTACAAATTGTTTTTCCACTGCAGCGCATTGAGGGTTTTTCATGCCACCCCCAACATATGCTCTGAAATCCAAGTGGTCTCCAGAAGGGAGTGGCCAAGAGTTTTTGAGGCGATGTGAAACTCATTAGGCTTGCAGAGAAAGTGGTAAAAGCATCACAAAAACATATCAGCGTGTAGAAAAGCAGGAGCTATAACTCAGAATGCAGTGAAACCACGTTTCTTCAGCTAGATTAGTTTACATCTTGTGGTATATAAAGAAATAAAAATTACTTAGATTGCAGTAAACCATGTTTTTCTAACTAAATAGATTGGCTTACATTTTGTGGCAGGGGGAAAAAAATGTTGATTAAGAGGCTGTTGTGTTTTTTTCTCAGTCCCGCTTGCCAGGCTGGATTTCTGATACCTGCGCTGTTCACTGATAATCTTTGGCTATAGCTGTCTTTGGGGCATCTTTCTTATTTTTTTTTTTTTGTGTCTAGCCCTTCTCCTTAGATGCTTATGAACAGAAGTTGCCCACAAACACCTACGGGCAAAGCTTATTTCTCTTCAGCACTCACTCTTCATCCCTTACAGCTGTTCTCCATCTCTCTTGAACCTCAGCCTCACAGGAACCTTTTTATTATGTAGGGCATCTCTTGACCATGAGATCCTTTTTCTTCCACATCAGTTCTTCTCATTTATTTTTCCTGGAAGAACTTTGTATCTGTTTCGAGAATCTCTCTCACACAGTGAACCCTTTGTGATGTCAGGGTCTCATCCAGTTTTCCTCCCAAATTAAAAAAAGCCCAACTAATGTGTATAGGCAGAGATCCAAGGATTCCAGTGTGTTTTCCATTTACACCAGCTGACAGATCTCACTGAGTGAGTTGAAAACACGAGAAATGGAGCCGATTGCTCAACACAGCAAACTAGCATAGGTAGGACTGATGTGATGGAAAAGAGGAATGGATTTGTTGCATATGGGAGAGGTGCAGAGAACTTGAATAACAAGAATGTCTTACTTCATGGAAAACTTTGAAATCTGCAGTGCTAGGATAGGGTTTGAGGGATGAGATTAAGGCATCAAACTTTGATTTTCATTTTGTTCTTCCCCACCTTCTGCTAGACTAAAGCACCTGTCGGGTTTTGTGGCATCACGCTTGTGACCTGGGTCTGGAGGAAGGCAGTCGGTGGACTGTTGGAGAATTGCAGTTTTGATTCAGCTCGTGCTCTGTTAACTGAGCACTAGAGAAACACTCGCTTTTTCCTCTGACGCAGCTGGTACTGCCTGCCACAAAACACTGGGTTTAGAGGCAGCACTGTTGTGAAATTCTCTGTCAATTCCTGTGTTTCCACAGGTTAGAAAAACCCCACAGTCCTCTCCTACAGTGCATGCAGATTCAGATAGAATTACCTCCTGGTGCCTCCAAGTTGTTCTTTGTAGCTTGTTGAAATGCCGTCTTCTGGGAATTAGCTTCATCTAGGCAAGGTATGCGCTACACACGAGCATCTGCTGAACGCAGTAGGATGGGCAGAGACCAGACAAATACACAAAACTCAGAAAGCGGGTCCTTGGCTTGTACCCGAAATGAAGATGGGGCGGAGTAAACCTGTCACAGCAAGATAGCTCTGTGTGGATGAATAATTAAACAAAGCAGAAGAATCTATCTACCTTGAAAGTCTGCTAGAGTCAAATCAAAAGCAGATGGAAGGCATTTAGAAGAAATTCAGGCTGGCTGAATTGCATTCAGACAGATAAAAGAGTTTCCTAAAGACTGTATCTTCCACTTACACAGAGAGGAAGTCCTACAACTCATGTGGGCTTCAAGTGATGACATACGGTTCAAGTATCACGGTCCTCTTCTGAGCAAGCAGCACAAAGGCTTGTCACCACCCCGGTGGAGCATTCAGAGGGCTGTGGCAGGGCTGAGTCTGTTCTCTTGAAGCAGAAGGCAGAGCCAAGCACTCTGATGACAACAGATGAACAGAACTGATTTTTAAAATATTTATTTTATCTTTAAGGAAAAGAGCTTGTAATTAGAGGCCTTGAACTCCTCACCCATAAAACATTTGTCCTTATAGTGCACGGGTATGGGGCAGGTATTTCAACTTCCTGAAATCTGTCAGCTCCGAGTTCCACGAAGGAAGCATTGGCCATGGCTGTCTTCAGCTGCTTGTTTCCTGGAGTGAAACTGCCTCTTCCCTAAACACACACAGCAAAATAATCCACATCTACGAGGACATCTTTTTTCTTTCATGCAGTACCTTTGCGAGACTGCAAAAGGTGCGTGTCCTGGTGTTACAGCTGAAGATCAACTCTTGTAGTGTGTGAACCACCTTGGGGTTCACTGTGATTCCCAGCAAATCTCTTTGTTAAATGGCAACGTTTGTGACAGTTCCAAGATGCTGGGAGATAACCACTTCCAGATTTGAAGTGACACCTGCTGGTGTGGAAATTGGAGCCGCAATGTGACAATCATCTCAGCGCGCTGCAGGATCGCAGGATGTGGGTCACAGGAGGTACCCACTGAGAAATCTCAACTTTCAAGGGTAAACTGAACCCCCAAACTGCCTGTAATGAAGCCTCTCCCCCCATTATTCCCGTCCTTCATTACTAAGGATGAATTTTTAAGCACACATAAGGCAGTTGGGGGTGTGCGTTAGTCACCCAAAGAATAAACAGGGAAATTAATTAAAATAAAATGGTTCATTATAAATTATTCTCCCAGCTACGTTCATAATGATGTGAGAAATATTCCAAATACTATTAGAAAAGCACTCCCTCCGCCCCTAGTATTTCTGGCACCTCTAGAAACAGCAAGTGCTGAAACTCCCGCGTGAGGGATGTTTCCTGTGAGCTGTGCTGCCAGATTGTACCTGTATTTTTGGATAAGTATTTGAACATTTCCCTGCTTATGGAAAAAGAGCCCGAAGCCTGAACTTTTCTGAGGGTAGCCGTTACCAGGTGGATCCCCACATTTCTGTGCTGGGGCCAACCACAAGTAGTTAAGAGGAAGAAAGGCGAAGCGATGCCTAGAAAAGGTGTAACGTGAGCTAAGGCAGTTGCTCAGGATGGGGCCCTGGAGAACTGCGATGGGATGGTTGCAACCCTGCTTAACTCCTGCAGATCAGAAGAGTCCTCGCATCGATTCGAGCTTTGGCTTTTTTAAAGGGCAGTGATTTCTTCCTTTCCCATTGGGCTTTCAGCTACACAACACAGCCTCTTGTATCAAGTCCTTCTACTTGCTCATTATAAAAACCAAAACATGCCTCCTCCCCTCCCAAAAAAGCAACCCACCCTCTCCCCCACCCCCCAGTAACCGTCCGGGTCTCTTAAGGTGCTCTGAGTGAGTGTGTGTGTCTGTCTGTCTGTTACACATGTGTTTAATTCACATATTTTCTACTGGAAGGGATGTGAAAGTGTGAGTTTAGAATTTGAAACAGAACGTTTGGGGTTATAAAAATTTAGCTTGGCTCAGAAAGGCTGTGTGTAAGCAGAGACTTAATTGACTTCTGCTGCCTCCGATGGGTCTCTGCCAGTCATTCAGGCTAGATCGACGGGCTGTCACGTAATCTCTGCACTGGGGGAGCTGGACCAACAGTTCCACAAACTGGGCATTTATTTTAGGCATCCCAAGGGGATCCTGGAGGACCAGTCCTGGTCCTGCCGGATCTGTAACCTCTCTTGGGACATTCTTTGTGAGAAAGACATTCACCTGCTCTGCCTTCATGACTTTGTTGCCACCGTTTCATTTGCAGCCATTGCTTTGCCTTGTCCCTTTTTGCTTTTGCTCTTGTGTCTTGCAATCTCCTTTCTCAAACTCCTAAATAAACACTCTACAGCAGTGGTAGAAGTTCCTGAAGAGCGAGCCTACCAAGTGCTATAAAAGGAGAGGTTTGCAGTGCTGCTGGAGGTGGAAAATAGTGCCTGGTAACTTTACATTGACTTGAGCAACACAAAGGAATTCAGAAGAGAAGCCTGATGAGTAATCTCTGTAGAATTTGTATGGGAAGTTTTATAACACCCCTGTTTAGAACTGTTTAGCAATGCCTTTCCAGAGTCCTTTGCTGCTTAAGGTGGTCTTCATGTCCTCGAGCTCCTCAGACCTCCTGATTGCTGCATGAGTATTGTCAAACTCCTGAACCCCTCCCTGCAGAAGAAGTGGAAGAAGCAGTTTCACGCCAAGCCCGAGGTCTCGGCTGGGCTGTGTATCTGGGGAGGAATCCCTCCAGGTTTACTGAAGCAGTTTTGCCATTTGCCGAAACACAGTATTCATTGAAAAACAATGTTCCACCAAAACACTGAAGAGAAGTTTTATTCTCTCCCATTTGTTTAAGACCAGGGATTTGGCCTGGGAATTTTGTTTATTGAAATATTGAAGGAAAATCTGCCTGGCCCCATCTCTGTAGTATCTGAACTCTTTCCAAGTTTTTGAGGGTGGGGTTGCAAGCTCGATCTTCTCAGGCCCTTTCTAATTTCTTACCCTAGAAGTGGTATGACAGTATTTTTTTTTGCTGTGCCTTCACTGGCATAATAGGGCTTGTTTCTACCCAGTGGTAACTCACACATTGTAGTTACGTGTAACAAAAATACAGCCGTGCGCTGCAGCAGCGGAACTCCCCGAGATCAAACCGGGACACCCAGAGCACAGAACTCATCCCCTCGTAGGGGACGGCAGCAAACAGCCTGCCCTTAGCTTGGGGTTTTCCAGAGACAGGTATTACCTATCCAAAATCTCCGAGAGCTGTAAGACAGTATCACAGTCTGCTGAAGGGTAAATCTTTATCCCTGTTATCCCGTGTTGTGGGGAAAGCCGTCGTTGCCGTAACATCGCTTGACAACCGCGATGGAAAAATGCGTCACGTACGTGTGAAAGAGTGATCAGAGAGAAGTGGAAGGCAGAACTTGGGTACTTCATCTTGAGAATGGCAAACCTTGAGGCCAGCTTGGTTGGAAGTACAGATAGCAAAAAATACTCATTTGCTTATTCTGGAAGATACCCTATCATTTGTATTTACTCAAAATATCACTATTTAAATTGAGGAATTCTTTTTGGTTTCAGTCAGAAAAGGGCCTTCTACTTTCTTTTCATTTAAAATAATTTGATTTCTAAAGATGAAAACCTGAACCTTTGATTTTAGAAGACATTTATTCTTCACTACTGATTTTAACTGTTGCAGCAACTGTCTCAGTGCACGAGGCTTTGGTGAGAAATGCCCCTTTTCACTGAAATACTTCAGAGAAAATATGTTGCCTAGCTCCTCCTTGGCTCATCTGTCTTCGTGCCAAGTGTAATTTAAAGATTGCAAGATTGCTAGATAGATAGGTGGGATGTGATTTAATTTATTATTTTTTTAAGCTGCTAGAGGAGTTTGTTACTCAACTTCTGTGAAAGTAATGAGAAAAATGTGGACTTTGAAAAGAACACCCACGAGGTTCCCTGCACTTTGTTTTGACACTTGATGGGAGGGATGTAGCCTTGATTTCCTTCTACAGGAAAGGTGTTTATGGTGCACAAAGAGGGCTTCCCAATACAAAATTAGGCAAGAACAGCCAAAACAACTGTAGGAGAAGAAAAATCTGCTTGGTCAGGAAATGAGGAGAACGTTCACTTCTCGTTTCACTATTTAATAAGGATATTCTAGGTGCATTCAAGCAGGGAAATCCCATCTCACAAACATGAATCTCAGGTGAGGTTCCTCAGGGTCCTATGAACATTTCAGCACATCTGAGTCTGTTTGGACCCATGAATGCTGGAATGAGCTTGACCTGTAGTTGGCCTGGACTGAGTCACGACTCCAGCTGGGAACCATGCTAAGTGTGATGGTTTCCTATGGCTCGATACGACCCTAATCCCAGCAGGATTGCATTGGCTGAAGACGTGAATGTTTCCTCCAAAGCACCTTCCAGTGCTTCCTGAAGCTCATCCGTCACTATTTAGGCATAACAGCTCTCAATACAGTGAATTCAGTGACAGAGATTCAGCTTGATATCTTTTGATACAATTTCAGTTGGTACCAGTCAGTTTGATTAACTTGACTGAATTTAACCAGAGTCAACATCCCTTGGAGGTTGCAGTGATGAATCAGAAGAATAGGTGTTTTCATATGTAAGAGTTCCCCAGCTCAGGAAGGAGAGAGCAGGTAAACTTGACTTGGCCGTGGTAGAAGCCAGCAAGTGTGCATTTATAGTATGCTGGATCCCTTCTGGTCCTGTGAATAATATTCCTATGAGCACCTCTGCGAAAGGAACAAAAGCCCATCTGCAGCAGCAACTGGAGACAGAGCTGTGTGGGACCATGGTTAAGGTGTCACAGATCACTGAGGGAAGTGAAGCTGCAGGTGGCAAATGTGCAGTGTAAGGGAGGCAGGGCTGAAGTTATCTGGGAGCCAGCGTAGGAAATGTGGGCTAAAGGAAACAGTCGTCAGGAAATAAATCTGGAAGTTATTCCTGAAACAGCCCAGGGCAAAGCTGCAGAACAGAAATGGCTGCTGACCTCCTAGGGTAAAGTTTAAGATCTGGAATGAGTAGGCAGAAGAAAATACATAGTTTGGAGATCAGAAACTTGCGTTTGCTCTGCCTCATAATGCAAGGAGAAGGGGACATTTGATTAAAATAGAAAGACGATGAAAGAAATGCTAATAAAAACATACTTCTTCAGAGGGTATGTAATTAAAAAGGGGAGCTCATTGCTTCAAGGTGCCTTTGACATCAGGAACTGAGCGGGAATTAAAAACAAACACAACCCCCCCCAAACCTGTGGTATTTCCATGGATAACAAGAATATCCAGCTTAGTCAACAGGTCTGCTTCACTGCCTAAATTCACCTCTGACTCGTCAGGGTTAATACTCCCTTTCTCAGAGAAGGCTTCTCAAGCTGCTTACTGCTCACAATTTTGCTCTGGAAGTGCTGGCATCACCAGGAGCCAGGCACAAGACGGGACTGGGCTGACTCCTGATGTGATGCAGTATCCCTGGGTGATGCTTTGAAGGCGTCTGGCTCTCAAACTGTCCTCGTAAGGAACATTGTTCCGACCGGGGGCTGCTGGACCACAGACAAACATTATTGCTTTTGGAAGCGGTTGTCGGGGATAATGAGGTGATAGACAAGTCTCCGTGAGGAATGCTTAAGGGATGTTAATCTCACCTAGTGTGCAGGGACTGCAGAACTGTGGCACGTACCACGTAATTAAATAGCTCCTTGCTACAGGATATTGTGGAGGCCAGGAGTACAGATGGGTTTCAGAGGGGAGTAGGCATGTTCAGGGAAGGTAAGTCTGTGAGTAGCTCCTAGTCCTGATGCGACCTCCAGTCCAGGCAGCCCCTGAAGTGATGATTTCCAGACACCAGGAGGATGTGCCATGGAAAGCAACCATTTTCTCTCTGACTTTTATACTCTTTCCCTTTCAATCACCATGGAAGACAGAAGTGTTAACTAGACAGATGTAGGCCTGGATTCCTCTCTTGATTTTACCTTCATATACTTAAGAGGACTTCCTGAAGGGTTGAGGAATCACATTGGCAAGGGGTTCAGAAATCAGGAGATGGTCTGAAAACCCAGGGAAGCTAGATGGGAATAAGAGACGGAGTATGCTCAAAGAGTGCTTAAGCATGTGGAATAAGTTACGGGGGAATGGCAAGCGATGTAAGGACATCATAGTAAGGTTTAAGACGATACTTTAAGGCAATAGGTTCTTAAGTTCACGGGACACCTCCACCTCCCTTTGGAGGAGGGGCTTGGGAAAAGAGCGGCCTTACGGAAAGGAATAGGATTAAGAAGATTGCTGGGAAATGGCAGGCGGATCGTGCTGCGTGCCCTTTCCCTGTTCCTAAAATTTCTACCATCCTCATGAGAGGAAGAGAAAATAAACGGAGGAATGGTAATGCTCGGGGTTACACAATCAGGGTCGGAGGCTGCTGACCTTGCCGCTAATGGTTTATGGGCAGCCACAGGCGTCCGCTGCTGCCCCGTGTTTGTGTTACACATTATCTGGCAGTTGCCAAGTGACTCGGTCCCAATATGCAGGAAATTACTTGAGAGCTATATTTAGTAAGATGAGCCCGTATCTTGATTTGGCTGGAAGCTGAGGCAGATTGAATTAATCTAGGGGAAAGACAGAATGTGTGGGGTCCCAGCAGAACATTTTCCCCCAAGTTTCCTGAGGTCCTCTGGCCTCCCTGGGGTTTCTGTGTGGACCAGCCTGAGGGCTGCCACAGGGAAGGCTGAAGAAAAGGGGATTTATGGGTTCCTGGTGGTGCATGCTGCAGCACAGCCCAAGGTAGCTGGTCCCACCTCTGCTGCACAGTGAGGACAGCTGAAGTGGGAGTCAGTGCTCCTGAGGGATTACAGGGAGGGTTCCATCATTCTGTGGTGGCCCTGAGGCTGCAGTTTCAGCCAGCTCCTCTGCCTAAGGCTGGACATGATCCACTCATCAAGCATGAAGCTTCCCAGCATTCTTCCACCTCAAGCTCCCTCCCAGGCTCCCTAGCTCTCACACAGCTCTGGTTTCTCAGCCTGTTCCAACCAGAAACCGGGATTAGGAGGCGAGAGGGAGGTTCCTCCTCTGGGTGATGGCTAAAAGTCATATTTTCCAAAATCAGCCCTTGTCCCTCCTTGTCCCACCTGGTGGTACACCAGGCAGGTCCTTTGTCATGGCACAAGCCGTCACACTGGCTCAGCCCCAGGAGAGAAGAGACCTGCAAGGCTTGACATCTGCACAAGGAGGGTTTCCCTCCATGTTCCCACCTCTCTGAAGCCATTCAGAGAGGCTCCCTGAGGTTACCTGCCCTTCCTGCAGTTGTCTTCTTGAAGGTGTTTGTGGCAGGCCTGAGTCACAGCCCGCAAAATCAGATTGGGTTTGGATCAGACCCCGTAAGGGGTTTGTATTCTATTTCAGAGCAGAGGAACACAAAAGAGCAGAGTCTGGTTATTTGCTCAATAATTAGCAGCTCCGTCCCCTAAGGGGAGATAGATGAGTGCTGGGATGAGTCTGTAACCCAAGTGCCTGACGTTCCCCTGCAGCTACCGCAGCAGCCAGGTGTTGTGGGGAGGAGGGGTTTTGTCAGCGCCGTGCACCCTTCGTGAGCGTTTACTGTGCAGCGAGCGTCCAGCGACCGGCGCTGGGCACGGGCTCACGTGAGGCAAGGAGCTCGATCTCCAGGCAAGTGCAGAGCCCCGGGTTTCCATTGAATGTAGTAAGGTGCTTTGCTTGGCCTAAACACACAGTGAGAAGTAATCTGCCAGGGAAGAAATGACATGACAAATACTCAGGGAGACATCTCCCAGGGAGAATCGCTAAGAGAAAGCTTTTAGCTTAGAGTGTCAGTTTGAAATGTCACTTTTTTCCCCCATCCTTTCGTATTTTCATTAGAGAGTCAATTTGCTGATCTGAAAACCAAAGGATGGCAGAGTGCAAATGGAACAGTCCACCCAGAAGGTGGGTGGTGAGGTTGCTCCGCCATGGGTATGGCTGCAGCAAACCCCCAGGGTCTCGGACAGCATCCTCCACCATGGCGAGCTGTGCTTCTGCCCGTGGAGATGGGGAGAGCAGCGCAGGGTTCCTCACGGTCAGCAGCTTCTCTCATCTGGGACAAGCAAATCATTGTCTTTGCTGCAGGTCTGAGAGCCTGTGAGCTGTTCAGGCATTGCTGGAGCCAGCCCTTCCTGTCGGGATGGCTCTTCAGGTTGTGAGGGGATCGTCCTCACTCAGTGCATGTGCCAGATTCAAAGGGAAACCCAAACCTGGGTGCTTTTGTTCATCGGGGCTATCCTGCCTACTCTCATTCTTGCCAAATTAATCGATGATATTTCGATGAAGGTGATTGCAGCCTTCAGTGCAGTCGTGGCACTTGGAAAGCTGGCAGTGCTAGAACACGGCTGGCTGTTGGCACTCCTCTGACGCCAGCTCACAGAGAGCCAGCCCCTCTCCCATTGTCGAGAACATACCCTCGGTTTCAGCATTCATCACCATTTGTCTCTCGTAATTGCATTTTCCTGAGTACTAGAAATTAAATCAGCAGTGACAGAATATTTATGGCTCAGAAATATTCTGGATGATTTCTAGAGAAGCTGTTTCCAGTTTAGTTATTTATGTTCTTTTAGCATGGATTTTATAGTGGGAATGGGGAACTAAACAGTAAAAACCATATGAAACATGCTGAACGATTTCCTCCTCGAGCCAAACATACATTTACTATAGGCAAAGAGATGCTGGTGTGAGCGTGCACAGTTCAGAGCATCCAGACTGTGGCCACTGCTTCAGCTCTTACCGTCAGCCTGCACAGAGCTGCAGGCTGGTTGCTGAGCTCACCTGGCACCTTTTCTTCATCTGAAAGTTGCCCTTATTCCCCAGGTAGAGCCTGGGGCTGGTCTGGGAGGGAAGTCTGGACTCACATGGATGAACCTCTTTGATCTGCTCCCTACTGTTGGTCTCACTCACGTGTGGGCGTTGCAGATGAACCTTGTCAAGGGGGCTTTTCCTCCCTAGTCAGAGTGAAAACTGAAATGTCTAAATTTCCACTGAAACTAAAAATTGGAAGAATATGTTCAGGAAACTGGGAAGTGAACCTGTCAGGTCTGCTTCTGTGATGTCAAATTGTTTGAGACTGACCTGTTCCTCGCACTGTCCCACTGTCTTCTTGTCCATAGGGCAGAGGTAATAACACACTTTGGCTTTGCTAAAATCAAAGATTTCGATAATTTTCCTCATTAGAAACCTTGCCAATATCAGCATGCTTCTGGGAAATGTCCCTCTATCAGTATTTTCTCCTATGAAACTGTTTCATATGCAGAACTGACTATTCTTAGTGATAATATCTTTTTACAGCTCCTATCCTGGTCTCAGCTATAGCCTCCCTGTGTTACTGTAAATTTTTATTGCTCGCTATAAATAAATAATAATCATGTACAGAAGGAGTCTTGATCTCAGAGGGGTGTGTCAGGATCTAGCCACGATGATGATGTATTGCCAGTTGAACGGATGACCCTGCCACTGACTGCAGTTCTGCACATGCCTTAGATCAGGGTTAGAGATACCAGTGGCCAAACCTTCCTGCAGGATCCCCAAGTTTTCTCCATGGCTGTGAGCCACTGGACACACTGCACATGTCAGAGAGCTGAGGGAAGGAGTGGCTGCTGGGCTGGCTCAGCAGCAGGCAGAGGCAGCGTTTCTCTGGGCAGCCCTCCAAGGTGGAGAGCTCTGGGGAAGGGATGCGAGTGCCCTGGGATCCGCGCTGCATTCGCTCCCACACTGCACCCCCCCAGCAGTTTGCTTTCTTTAAGCAGCCCTCATGCTTAAAGGCTTTCCAGAGGTGTGGGTGTCATGGGTTAGGGTCAGGGTGGCCCCTGAAACCTGTAACAGCCGCTCTCTGTTAACCCCCCTCCCTCCCCAAGGGGAAAGGGAATGAGGGAGAGAGACTCAGTGATTAGAAAAGGAAACTAGAACAGCTTGAAGGAAAATTAAAACAATACTAATAAAAATAGAATATATAAAAATATATACAAAACCAGTACCCAACCCAACCCCCTGTGGCAATTCTGTCACCATCACCACTGGTGCTGTGGAGCAGGCACTGGGGCAGTCCCAGACTGGGCTCAGCAGCAGACAGGAGCTGTGTTCAGGAGCTGGATTCTGGTGCTGGACTCAGGAACAGACAGATCAGGATCGAAGGCAGAACAGGCAGAGTCCTCCTTGGATGATCCGAGGAAGGAACCGAAAGAGAGAGGAGCTGAGCCAAGCCGAGCAAAGCTGGCAGAGCGGCCAACAGGGGAGAAGAGCCGGGACCCCCCAAGGGAGAGAGCAGCTAGAGACCCTCCAGATCCCTCTGCTTTATACCCAATGTGAGGTCTGTGGGCTGGAATCCCTCGCTGGTCAGTTGGGGGTCCCCTGCCCTGTCCCCTCCTCCCTGCAGGTGCCGCCTTTCACTTTTCCTGCACCCCCCATGTGGTTGGTGCACAAGATCCAGCAGCGGCCTTGGTCTGCCCACGGATCCTCGGTAGTACCTCTGCCCATGGGGTGTTCTCGCTGCTGACTGCAGACACTGCCGTGAATTAGAACTGAACTGGAAAGTAAAATCACTGAGCAGAATTAGTTCTGTTCTCACTCAAACCAGGTTAGGTGCTGTCTGTGGTTCAGAACCTCAGGCAGGGTACAGATGTGAAGATTGACCATGGAATCTTTCTGCTCTCATCTGTAAAGACCAAAATAAATCGCTGCCTCAGTGCTGACAATCGTTTTCAGATTTGCCTCTGGATAGCTCTTCCAGCTACAGCTGACTTTCAAAAGGCCCAAATTGCTATTCCTGCGATGCTGTAAAGAAATCCCGTGTGGCAGACTGCACGTAAAATAAAAAAATAAAAAGGAGGACCTTTGTCTGCCTTTAATAGTCCAAGCGTTTCCTCAGGCATCGCAGGCAGCCTGCCCTTCCTGCCGGGGTGGCTGCTGCAGCCGAGGAGATAACGGTGATCTTTTTATAGGATGCTACTAGACCATAGGTGGAGAGCCCAGTTCAAAGTGCAGGTCACCGAGCTCCTATAAATTGTTCCCAACATCCCCGATAAAACCCGTGCTCTCCCTTCCTCCCTGCGTCTTCTTTTAGTAAGGGGAAAGGGCTGGTAATAAAGATACTGTTTTTCCACTTCAGTCAATACTTTGATGTTTAAAGCCATTTAATATTTATTCAAACTGCTCCTCAAATGTCATTGCAAGAACTGCACTTCCCTGTTTCTGATGGTAAGGGTGATGAGAGGGGCAGTCAAAACCATCTCCATGACAGGGGGATGATACGTCCAGCACAGGGCTCCCCCCCAGCAGAGGAGCAAGATCAGGCCTAGGGCCCCTCTGCCCCCAGTAGAGATCAGATACATGGGGCCAAATAGATTGTTTACTGGGAAAAGACATTTCTGAGTTGATTGGGAGTGTCTGGAAATCCGTGCCAAGTGGTGACATCCCCGCTGTCCCCTCACAGGCCTCCTCTGGGGAAAAGGTGCCATTTTTATCTTTGTGGAAAGAAACGTTTAGATTTCTTATTTCAGCATAAAACTAATTCTGAAATTTGTTGGAAGTTGTACGTAGCTACTCGTCTGTAAAAGGGTTTTGTTTAGAAGATGGCAAATCCCTGAGAAATGCAGTGAGACACTTGAGAGTACTGAAACAAAAACTTTGACTTGATTCAAACTAAGAAAACTGGAAGGCAAATAAGGCTTCTCAAGGCAACCTAAAGCACTGTTTCCTATTACTGCTGGCAATGAGTTAAAAAACCCGAACACACAAACTATTCCCCCAGCTTGGGGTGAACTGTTCGGTATCTTTGTCTTCTAACACCTGCAGTTACAGATCTGTTCCCTGAAGAACATCTCTGAAGATCCTTTCATGTCTCACTATGACAATACATCTGAGCATTCATCACCAGGATGTGCTCACAGGGAAATGTTGTTTTGATGGGGAAATTATGAGAGACTCATTTATCTCATCTAATTTTAGTTACCTAAAAGTGAGCTGTCTTGTCGAAGCTGCTTCTCCAAAACCACATTGTAGTTGATTTTCCCCCGCTGTCAGATCTTCTCATCAGGGTTGTGGGATGTGGGCAGAGAGGATGTTCTGCCTTCAGGAAATTTCTGAGCTGTATTAGCAAGGAAGGAAGAAAAGGCAGCAATGGTAGTGCAGTGCTTCAGGTGTCTTCTAAGAGATGAATTTGGACTTTGTGCTGCAGCTTTGAGAAATGCAGCTGCTCTGGCATCTGCTCTTAGTGGATAGGTGGTTAATGAAGCTGAGGAGCCATGAGTGCTGGAAGGGAAGCCAACCATCTACCATCTTCATGAATCTTTGGCTGGGAGACATTTACTAAGGAGACCAATAGGCCAGAGAGGCTCAGCTGGACCTTTCTCCATGACTGCATCTAAGAGATGGGTCGCGTACAGATGCAAAAGCCTTGAAACATTTAAACTCAGCAATCAGAGCAGGTGGCAAGACCTTTGGGGAGAGTATTTCCACCTGTGATGTTAAGCTCCACTGGGGTTTCTTTGCAGTCCAGCTCCACGCTTCAAGGACTGTCATTCAGCACCAAATACGCTCCGAGAGCTACAAAAGAGCCACTGTCCTCAGCTTAATCTGTGGATTCTGTGTCTCTGTTGGTGCCTGGCTGAAGTTTAGTGCACACAGCTCTAATAGAAGCAATTAATGTCAATCATATGATACCTCCTCACGTACACTATTTGAACTAATACAACCATCTTAATTGCCCAAGTTTCTTTGCTTTCGAAAGTATGTTCCACTGAATGATGCCTTTTTAACACTGAAAGTCTGTTGTAGCAATCCTGTTTCTACCAATATAAGTTTGAGCAGCAGTTCTGTCTCCCCTGCTCCCTTTCAGTCCTTTAACTTTTGCTTCCTTCATCCCCAAGCTATGCACAGACCGGTTGGCTCCAGCCAGGACTAATTTCCTTAGCTGTCCTCGTGAACCAGTCGCATAACGGCTCTGACATTTTTGACAGGCTGGTATTGTTCTGGTTGTGTTAGTAAAGCTTCTGAGTTGTATGTACAACAGGGTTTGGAAATGCTCTTCTTAGCTCAGGGGGACGTCCTGAGAAAGAAAAAGTGAGTTGGCACACAAAGCAACTGCAATTGCTCGGTCACATTAAAGCTGAGACAAAAATATTTCTTTTTAAAGAGCTTTAAAATAGTCCCTAATGTAAAAGCTTAGCAGCTGCAGCAACACAGAGCCTGAATAATTTCCATGTATTTGCTGCAGCGACACGGAGCCTGAATAATTTCCGTGTATTTATGTATGTGTGTGTGCCCACAGGAGCCTGCCTAGTTTTTTTCCAACCCGTTTGCTCCAGTGCTGTAATAAGCAGCACAACGTCACCTACTCTCAGGTTGACAGTGATTTATTCATCACTCAGGTGTGAAGAACAACCCGTTGGGTTATGTCGGTCTGAAGTGGGCCATCTGATTTCAATTCCAGCTCCCAACAATTAATGCCTTACACGCAGTTTCGGCACAATACCCCACTTACACCCTATTATGTTTATCATCAGACCATGAAGTATTAGTTACAGCGAGCCAAAATATGTCAGATACCCCTGCATTTCTCTGGTGTTCTTGAGAGCGAGTAAAAAGAAATTGTTTCTTCTCTGAGCAGGAAACTGAGGCTTTGAAGCCCTTGAATGCTCATGGTCAGCCTGTGAAATCGAGCTTTGATTCTCCTTGCCAGGCTGGCTGTGATGGATTTCAGAATGGTATCCACTTTCCAACACTGAATTCGAAGAAGAATGGTATGTTCTGTGCGATGGATGGAAACAGGTGGGCACGGGGGTGTAAGATAGGAGAGTAAGATAGGAATCACAAGGGAATTGGTTAATTCTTTTAGGTAAGGGAAGGCAGAAGTTTCTAGGCAAGCCATAGTTTTCATGGTATTCAGTGAAAATGCAAATCTTGGCTTCAGTTTCCACATGAAGTGAAGTATAAAAGGTGTGCGTGCTGGCATCCTGAGCCCAGTGCAATGGGGCATGAGCATCAGGGCTTCAGGAGCAGAGAGGAAGGATGGGGATGAGTTCAGCATCTCTGTGTTGCCTAAGAGCTTGAGTGGGCTGCTTTGGCTTGGTCAAAACCCATGCTGGATGCTTACGTCCTGACAGAGGGATTTTTCCTGGAAGCCCTTTCTTGGATGTATATATACATATATACACATTATCCTACACTTGCTTTTGGAATTTCTGGGAACTTAGAACTATAGAAGCATAGAATTGTTTTGGCTGGAAGAGACTTTCAAGATCATCAAGTCCAACCTGATTCCCAGCCCTATCAAAGCCACTAAACCATGTCCCTAAGCATATCTACCTCATTTATGGGTCTGCTAGTTCAGTGCTCTCTGAACTTGGGTAAAATGTTCTCTTTAAGCTACAGCATTGTAATACTGGCGTTTTTCCACATTTCATGCCAGCAAATGAAGAAGTACCTTACAAGCTTCTGCCCTGTGCTTGTTTTGATAGTGTGTAAGTGATCCTGTGGCTATAAGGGAAAGACTAAAGTACGAGTAGATAGGAATGTTTATATGATTTTAATGAAATGGACAGAAAGTAGGTAGGTAATGGGGTTCCGAAAGCTCACGATGCAGAAACAGTCCATCTTTGCCTCTTAAAGCAAGCCTGAAGAACCAGCCACCTGTCCTTCCATCTGTCTGCTGCTCTGTCAGCACGGTACTGCTGGCTGTCATTGAAGAGCTGACTGCTCCTGCACAGAAGCAGTGGCAACGTGCTGTCTGCTCCACGTGAACTCGGGGCTCTTTGATGGGATACTTGTGCCTACAAGAACTCTTTCCTTGAGTTTCCATTGGACGTGAAGGAGCCCAAACATGGCAGCAGCTCTCACATACGGTGTTAAATCTCTCCATCCTTCAAAAAAGTAACAAAGAAATTGCTTTGAGCAATAGCTTTGTTCTCTGGTTGTTTGGTGTTTGGTTATTTTTTTCCAAAGGGAGGCTGAAGATGTAAACCCTTTGATACATCCTGTTCTGGATGGGACAGAAATGTACTTCAGACAAGCACATGTTCACTTTATAAATGTGTAGTTTTTAGTATCGCCACAAATAAGAAGGGAAAAATATAATTTCTAAAAGGACTGGCCCATTCAGTCAGGGAAGAAAGAGCAACTTCACAGGGCTATGAGTTTGTCTTGTTTCTTGATGGGAGTGGAGGAAGATTTCTCAGATGCTGTCAAGATACAAAGAGTATTAAGAGTCATTTAATAACAGATATTTTAGAAAGAGTGTGGGTAGTCCCAGGGTGCATGGAGAGTGTAAAGCTCTCATCACATCGAGTGGGTGCTTCGTAAGTAGATGATTGGTATGAGACATAAGGATTTTCACCACCCGGCTGTACTCTTCATCTTATCACATCGTTCTTTGTTCTGTCTTCTGTGTAAATAACCTTTGAGAAGCAATTTCAACTCAGGGGGCTTATGACTCCTTAACTCAACCTCGTGCATGGCCTGTAGCTGTGGAAGGATCTGCCAGTCCCCAGGTTTTCCCTGAAGCTGGAGGCTATTGTTGTTTGAAGAGATGATGTGCTGTGCATCGAGTAACGGGTCGTGAATGGATCATTACCAGGAGAAGGTGCTCTTCTGCTGATACACCGATTACTGGCACTTCACTGAAGGCATTCAGAGTTCTCTCCTGGGTTTTTGTATTCCTGATGTGCTCACCAGTTCTATCCTAGCAAATGCTCACAAGCAGGGAAGGGGAATGCCTGCAGGACCACAGCTCAGCCCTGCTGTATCAAAGCTTCTTGAGGCTGCAGAAGAAGATGGGAGAGTTGTGAGGAGCATTTTGTGAGGAGCATTTTCAGAACTGACCAGTGCTTTTGGGTCATATCTTGAGACCGTCTCACAAAGTGGGTACTACTTCCTTTCAGTAGATATTGCCCATGAGATATTGAAGTTTTGTTGCTTTACGGAGGTAAAAACCACTTTAGTAAAGGTTGTGTGGTGTTTGAAGTTTCTGTTACATGCACAGTGAAAAATCAAGAAGGGAAGAGAGAGAAATCTGAGCATCTGTTTCTGTGGTTTCCATTTTCATGATGCACGAACTCCTCTCAGTCACTGATTTCTCCTCAGCAATGTTCATGGCAGCAGGGAAGTGTAATCCTCATTCTATGCCATTAGGTGCCATCGGAATCATGCAGTGATAGGATTATTTAAGTTGGGATGTGTCTCTGGAGGTCATCTAGTCCAGTTTGTCACTCAAATGAAGGGCAGCTTCAGAGTTCAATGTTGAAGCTAGGGTTCCTCAGGAGTTACTTGGAAAAGCCAAGAATTAAACTGAAGTTTCTTGCATCCGGTTGTGGAGCCCCTGAGTTCCACCTCTTAAAAAAAGAGCTTGAAAAACAGACTAATCTCGTGTAGTTTATGAGTTGGTAACATCATCTCCACACGGGCAAAGGCAGCGGTCAGTGGCAGGACACCACGTCAAAAGAGCGAGTGGTAGGAAGGGGGTATGAAAAAATAGCTGTTTCACTCTGAAGGCGTTTGGGAAAAAAGTTACGATGTAGGTTTGTGAAAGGCACCCAAATGCTTTCATTTTATACAGCTGATTACCTAATGCAGTGCTCCAAAGCTCAGCCTTTTACTGGCTAAGATCGAAAGACATTTTCTGCTTGTTTTCTCTGCAAACCTCATTGCACCGACAAGAAATACATTGTCCATATGGGGTGAAGAATGGCATTTAAGTATCGTGTGTTGAAATCCCCCTCGCTTTTACACATTATGCTTCAAAGCCCTGCTTCCTGGATACAAAAGTAGTTGTGTTTCCAGCAGAAGGTTTACACAGTTTAAGATGAAGTTAAAGCACCAGGGTACGAAGCCAGCCATGTATATAAACCATTAAACAATTTCAGCGCAAAGCTGCACAAAATGTCTGTTAAATTTAAGAGCACTATTAAAAATCCACATTTAAGCTTGCTTTGTTTCGAGCAATGATGCTTTGAAAGGTGGAAAAGGCGGTGAAAAAATCCCTGACAGTACAGAACCAACACCCAGCCTTTGCTTGGGAACGTCATTTCATGGCAAAGACGAAAGGTCCAGGTCCCTTGCTTCCCAATTGGTTTTGCTCCAATCCTGAGCTGGCTTTTAAGTTTTCTGCAGTGTAAATGTTCCCTTTATGAAGTGGGCTATAGCCAATGCCCATGGAAGCCTCTCCTAAGGAGGTGTTATTTTAATATATGAAGGGCAGTCATTTTATTTCATAAAGATAGCTTGTTCCTCGGAGGAAATAAACATCGCACTTGACAGATGCAGGGACGCTCAAAGATCCTCAGCTCCTCTGGGGGCAGGGGGAGGCCCATAAAGCGTTTCTGTGTTCCCTGCATTATGGTGCATGGGGCTTTAGATGTCTTCTCTGAAAACCAATTCTGTGGTATGACTGTAGCCACCTAATAATTTTATTTTACTTTTAAATGCCATTCGTGAATGCCATGGAATGCGGGAAGAAGCACGGTGTTAGGCAGAAGGGTGCTGATAGCAAATGCAGAAGGGGCCCTAGGTAAGCACGTAGCCCTCTCTCTGCTCAGTTGTACTGAACTTGCTGGGAACTGGCATCAGGCAAGGTGTGAAGGGTTCAAAACCAGTCTACGCATGAGCAGTTTATGGGAATAGCATCTCTGCTGGCACAATGGAGCGCAGGCTAAGGGACCTCTGCAACCCTGGTTTCAGTTGCCATCTGCCCGAGATGGTGGATTGCCCCAGTAAATTCCTCCTGCATCATTTAATTCCCTTTTTCTGAGGATGTGATGTCCCCAGCATGTTGCCTCTTTTCCAGATGGGTGCAATCTGTGTCTGTGATTTAATTCTCTTTGGATGTCGCGTGTACTTCAGGCTGATCGACGACTATTCCTGATGCCAGGTCTAGAGGCCAAAATGCTGCCTTGGCAGCTGGAGGGAAGAGTTCAGATGAGAGGGATGAGAAACCTCCTGCCTTATCTATTAATCCAGTGCTATGTTATCCAGAAATTGTGGGGAGCTGGCTGCTGAGAAGAGGTGAGGCTTATCCAGAGTTATTCCAACCGCATTTCTCAACGTCGTGTTTGTTGTGCTTGGAAGGAACCGGATCGCTCTGTCGCCTCTCTCCCTTCCTCTTACTGAACATAGTAGCTATACTATGTGCTTACTGGAGATCCGTGGCACTTAATGGTGAACCAGAGCTGCTTCATTTTTCCCTCACTGGCTGAATGAAGCCAGGGCTGAGGTGGGCAGGAGGAGTGGAAGCAAGGAGAGAAGGAAAATTCACCTTGAGAAAAAACAGGTTCCCTTAGTGAGCAAAAGATGTTATGCTGAGGACAACACGTACTGCAGGAGCTTTGTTGGCCAAAAGGAAGAGTGCTCTGTCTGTCTCAGAGAATGCCAGGTGTAGTGGAGAGAAGGAGACTGAAAGAAAGCTTGGGTAAAACTCTATCTCTCCAGTAATGTACCCATGTGTCATTCTGTCACCCAACCCCGCTGCTGCTGCTGCTCGAATGAATGCAAAAGAGAGAGGCTGTGCTGGAATCCATAGTGTTTTCTAAATAAAGCTTCTAGTGTAGGAAAACAGAATTTAATTCCCAGGATAAATAGCTCAGAAATGGAAGAATTTGCTTTTTCATGCACAGTGTATAACTGCTCTTGTGGTAGAGAGAATCATTTCAGCAGCAGCAAATGCTGTTGTTGGCACTTCTTTAGCGTTGGAGTAACAGTTCTGTGACAAAACCATTTGGGGGGTTGTTGTTTTGGTTTGTTTTTTTTTGTGTGTGTGATTCATCATATATTATGCCAGTAAATATTGCTGTGGAAATACCTCCCAGAACAGTGTCATATGATGTCCTACCCACTAGTGTCAGGGAATTTCTTATTGAAGAAGCAAGTACCACAAAATAAGTTGTACAACTTTCAATTAAACTTCAGTTTCCTTTTCAAAAGCTGCAGAAACGATGATGGCTAACTGTATTTTTTTTTTTCCTTGCAAATTTTTATTTCCTTTTTGGATTTTGCTTTTCAGAAGTTTGTATTTTTATCTAAATTAGTTCAAGCTGTCACCCATACATAAGCATCTTTGATTATTTTTTTTTCCCACTCAGCAATCTTCCCCAAGAAAACAGTGCTTGTTTCACTGCTTTACATTTTCCTTACAGGTAGTGCATGTATTCTATCCCATAATTATTGCAGCAACCAGACAATGCTATCGCAAAAGAGTTTTGTCGTGATCAAGGGGTATTTTTGGGTTTGGGAAAAATCTTGGGGGAAGCCAACCAGCGTGATTTGGCAGCTCCATTCTTTTTGCTTTTGTTCTCCTTGGACCAGATGGGTTTCTTACTCACTGGTTCCAGTGGGACTTCTTGTGGGGTAAAATACTGTATAACATCAGTGCAGTTCTTACACTCTGGCCCTCCCTGTGCAAAGAGATATTAAAAGTCCACTTTTATGTGGACTCAGTGAGACGAAGAGAATTAGGGACTCTGCTAAGTAACAGCTTTGAAAAGTTTTTTCCTATGTATGTGTAGTTGTTTTGGACAGGGAGTGGAACTTCCTGGACTAACTGGGGAGTGAGGCTGATGGATGTCTCAGTATCTGGTCTGGGAACCCTCTTGTGTTTTAGGTCCTACAACAACCAAAACTGGTCAAGCCTCAGACATCACAGCCCAGCCCCTTGGTCTGTCAGCTATAACTATGAAAAATAAGGGCAGGGTGGGTGCAGAAAGTTCTCATTTTGTACCAGAGGCGTATTTTGACCGCTCTGTGTTTATTTTGCTCAGACATAAACGACAACACAAGATGTAGGGCACAGTGAAGCAATGCCTGGGAAGTTTGCCACTGATGCTAATGGTGTTGGTCTCTAATCCCTTTCCAGCAAAGGCAAGAGGATGCATCAGCAAAATGGCCGCCCACACTGGGAGAGACACACCAGGACCATTCACAGTTGTTGAGACAGGGAAACAGTATTTTGGGGAGAAAAAAAAAAAGAAAAAAAAAGAAAAAAAAGCTCATTCCTTAATATATGGTCTTAGAGGGTAAATATTTACCCAGCCATCTAAAGGCAGGAGTGATCGCGGCAGTTTTCCTTTCACTCAGAGACTTGAAATTTTTCCCTGACTGAAAAAAAAAAAAAAAGAAAAAAGAAGTCCAATTTTGTGTATGTGAAGAAATCAAAGCATTGCCCTTGAAATGGGTTTTTCAGCTGTCTCCTGGGTATTCTGGGGTTAGTTTTCACCACGTGAGGTTCTGAAGTGCGTACTCAAAGGTTCAAACACAGGAAAATTGGCTATCACTGCCAGCTCTGTTGGGTGGGGAGAAAGCAGTTCCTTTATAGAAAAAGGAAAAAAAAAAAAGAAAAAAAAAAAGAAAAAGGAAAGACTTTTTTCTTCTTCTTTTTCCAAGGAACTATATGAGAATGAGCTGGAAGAAGTCTTGACTTTTATTATATCCTGTAATCAAATTTGTGCATCTTACTTGCTTCTTTTCTCCAAGACCACCCTGGAGGTAACAGTCCACACACACACAATTTTGGTATGTATAAACCCATAAATTTCATAACAAAATACAGGGGCTGAGGTTGTAGGACGACTGTAAGGCAGAAGGTGCTGAAATGTAAAGTCTGTGTGTGTTTGAAGGGATGTCATTTATTACAGACTTCTGCCTTCTTAAAAAAAAAACCAAAACACCCTTACTGTTACCACACAGACTGTGTAAATACCTATTGCTTCATGCAAGGTGGTGCGGTGCAAAGGTTTTATTGGCATGCAGTAGCTTAGCTTGAGTAGCAACAGCCCGAGCAAGCTCTGTATCTCCTCGGATGCGTGCCAGGAAAACACGTCCTTGGCGTGGGCAATGAGAAGATCCCCGGTGACGCTGCAGAGGTGTAGATGTAATGAGGATAATAACCCAGCTGCTTCGGGGCAGCGAGCCGTTACCGGCTGCCTGGCGTTAGGAAGGAATTGCTCCTTTGGCTGGGTTATTCTGAAGCCATTTCTTGTGGGGTTCCACACACTTCTCTCTGAAGCTTCTGCCGCTGGTGGCTGCAGGAAGAGGATAATGAATTCGATGGACTCCCTGGAAGGGGCTGATCTGGCAACTCACGAGCTCTTCCGCGAACGCTGTAATGATACCTGTTTTATGTGGTTTGGAAAGTGTTTTGACGGGGCACTTTGTGCACATCCCTCTGTAATGCCTGCTCCTGTAAAGCTCCTTTCATGGAATAATTTAGGTTGGCAGGGAGCTGTGCAGACCTCCAGTCCAACGCAGCGCTGCAGGCTGGGCTGACTTCAAAGTCAGGTCAGGTTGCTCAGGACCTTTCCCAGTTCAGCTCTGAAATTCTCCAGGGGTGGTAAATTTGCTGCTTCTCTGTCGGTTCCTCCATTGGGAATTTCCAGCAACTTTAGCGGGGTGATAATTCCAGACACACCAGTCCTAACTTGGGCTGGCGAAAGGTGGAGCCTCTCTAGTCACAGTACTTTCTTCTTTCTCCTGCGATCAAGTGAGAAAAAACCCCATGTCTCCTGCTGGAGTTTCTTTCATCCAAAGAGAGGTGGCTGAGACCACCCTTGGCCTGAATCATTTCTGGCAAGGTCTGTCTTCCTCTGCTGAAGCTGGGAAGAACGCAGATGTCCTCCTTAGATTTAAGACCTGTGTACTAGGCAGTGGTAGTTACCTGGAATGAGTCTTAGCCAAAATACAAAGCTGTCCAAGGTAAAGGGAAAAGTGACAGTTTATGTAATACAGCATCCCGAGCTAAGGATGAAGAAAAACCCCAAATGCAAGAGGAGGTGGTTTCCTTGGGTTTTAATGGTGGAGAACTACTATTCCTGAGCAGCAAGACCTTAACTCAGCATGTTTCTCGATATGACTGCATCTGACTGATTGTTGAGCTTCTAAAACCAGTGAAGATGCATCCCGAGGAAAGGTGGCTTTGGATTTCAGCAATGTCAGCTGACACTGGAACTCAAAGTTTGTTGGGGGCTATCCATGTTGCAGCTGGTAGAAAAATTCCAACTGTTGCTGTTTCAACGGCAGAGACACTTCAAATAAAACATTGTGGAAAAACACATCTGTCTGTTAGGGGGAGGAAATAATAGAAAATTCGGTCTGATGGAAAAGGAAACAAAAAAAAATCACAAAATCTTTTAAAAGATTCTGTCAGAAATTCATTGGCAGCTCCTGAATTTCACTGAATTCCAGAATTCCCCAACAAAATCTGCTTCCCTGGAACCGATCTGGAAAATCCCTGGAAAAGGTGCTCTCCAAGTTTAGAAAACAGAAGCAGGCACTATCACTTGGGGGAAAAAGAGTCCCCAAGATACTGGGCTGAGATTGTACCAACACATTTCTCCAACGAATTGCTGTTTGTTTCTTCTCCTACTTTATGAACAGGGCCCTCATGCTTATCATACAGTCTTTTATATCTCAACAAGTCCCAGCCAATTTCTTGAGAATGGGTAAGTTTTTCCTATTCCAGCCTAAAGAGAAACAAATCCCAACAGACCAGGACAGAGGAAAAATCATGGTTTATCCGTCTCTATGAAACTTCCACAGCTTTTCTTAGCAAATTCAATTGCAGTCCTTCCTGCAAGGCAAAGCCTTTGCACACTGTCTTATTTTCAGGATGCCAGGGGAATAAATGGAGTGATGGAGTCTGGAAAGGTCTCGCTGCAATTTGAAGAGTAACTTTCTCCTTCTTTTCCCCCTACCTATTTCCACAGCAGGGGAAAATGAGAGGAGTAAGTAAAATAAAGCTCCTGCAATGTCAGAGCTCGCTGCCCTGTCAGATAAAATTGTCTGTATTTTCTGTGAATGAAGAAAAAAAGAAAACATAATTAAAAAAAAATAATAAAAGAAGGATTCATGTGTCAGTATGCTGCCCGGATGGTGTGCCAGACTAGTGTGGGCAACCCACACTGAGAGTGCACAGAGCTGCTGCATTCCTCACCCCACACACGTGGGCAGCGCTGGATGGAAGCTCAGAGCAGCAGCAGCTTTGGCTTCCCCAGCCTGGGCTGGGGCCAGCATAGCTGTGGCCGGTGCGCCGGGGGCGAGCGCGGCGGTGAGCCCGGACCCAGCGCAGGGGGGCTGGCTGCCCCCTCTCCCTGCAGCCTGTCGGGGAGAGGCCTCGACAATGGCAAAACTAAACCCGCTGTCGCTTGCTTTCTTAATTGTGGGCAAGGGTCTGCTCCTTGATAGTGGGGGGAAAAGTTATTTAATCTTAGAAGTCCTGAGAAAGGAGGGTGTTTCAGGAGAAAGGAAAAGAAAGGGTAGTGTTTCAATTTGGGTACATTTATATAATATCCCCTTTGGAGCTGTAGCTTGGTTAACCTCTGTGGGTCGAGCTCCCAGCTCCAGCAACCTCTCTTGAGGCTTGCTGGCCAGAGACCCTCATGAAACAACCACCACCCGGGTGCTGGGGGAAAGGTTCCAGCAGGGAATTTAATCTCTGGAGAAAAAGCGGACACAACGCACCCAGGCAATCATTGCACTAATGGTTCTTTTTTTGTTTTTCTTTGTGCATTTTACACAAAGACAACTTTTCCATTCGACTCTGTATGGCTTTAACATTCTCTTCCTCTGTTTGCTCCCCGGGCCACTACAGCTGTGTTCTGCCTGTTGTTTAGAGGCACATGAAATAGATGATTAAGGTCAGCAGGATCATGTTGATTTCTAATGGGAGGAGTATTCCATCCTTTGCTTGCAAATTCTCCCAGTCAGAAAAAAATGAAGCTTCCTCCAGTCTCTAGTTTGTCTTGAAGGAGTTGTCTCCTGCAGAGCCTCTCTGTGTGCTGCTGGTGATGCCACTGATGTGTGACGTGCTGTGCGTCTACAAAACACGTATTTAGGGTCTGGTGAGAGGTGGCAGCCAGCTGGTGAATCTTGTTCTCCATATATGAGACATCCCAGGTCCCATTTAATGAGGGCCCCGGTAGACTGGGGGAGTTTTTGCAGTCCTGCCACTGGTGTACTTTGATAAGCCTGGGAGTGGAACATCTCCCTGCTGAGGAAGGGCTGAGGGAGCTGGGGCTCTGGAGCTTGGAGGAGACTGAGGGGGGACCTCATTCATGGTTATAAATATGTCAGGGG
>JANHFX010023732.1:0-62147 GCA_027560015.1 Chloroceryle amazona
CCCACAGCCTGGCACCTGGGTGTCAGCGTGTTCTCAGCGGAGCTCTGTCTGGGCAGCTGTATCAGCCATGGTGGCTGCGGAGCTTAGAAAGGACATGGCTTTCTGCTGGCTGGATGACATTTTTCCCTGGTCAAGCTGGCAGAGCTTCAGCATCCTTCCTGAACACTCTTCCACTCAAACTGCTGCACAGACTGCTGCACCATGCACTTGCTGATGTGCCACGCCCTGTTTGCCCATCATGGTCATTGGCACTCCCTAAGGGCTTCTTTTATGGGTGGAGGGGCGTTTGGCCAGTATTGCTTCTGGCCCTGCTCAGGTCCCATCTTCTTCTGTCCTGTTAGCTGCAGGCTCCTGGTTGCTCTCTTGTCTCCCTCTAAGGTTTGCCAGTTTGGCCTCCCTGTACACCATGCTGGAATTCTCTGCTACAGATCGTGATGACATCAGAGATGCTTATCTCACAGAGTATATACTCAGTATGTTTATTTTAGTATATCTCAGTATTTACAAGAAAAAAAGTGCGTGTTTTAATTTGCATCCTGAAATCACAGTGTCATCAGTTGGTGTCCAGTGACCAGTGGTGTCCCCCAGGGATCAGTACTGGGCTCAGTTCTATTCAACATCTCTATTGATGACCTAGATGAGGGGATCAAGTCTACCATTACTAAATTTGAAGATTACACTAAATTGGTCAGGATTGTCAATCTGCCGGAGGGTCAGGAGATGCTGCAGAGGGACCTGGGCAGGTTGAGTCAATAGGCTGAGGCTAATAACATGAGGTTTAACAAGAATCAAGTGCAGGGTCCTACACTTTGGCCACAATAAACTCATGCAACAGGCTATGGAGGTGCTGGAGTGGGTCCAGAGGATGCTGGTGAAGGGACTGGAGGGAAAGTGTTATGAGAGGCTGAGGAAGATGGGGTTGTTCAGCTTGGAGAAGAAGAGACTCACAGGGGACCTTATTTATCACTCTCTACAACTACCTGAAAGGATGGTGTAGTCAGGTGGGGGTTGGTCTTTTCTCATGGGCAACTAGTGACAGGACAAGAGGCCATGGCCTGAAGCTACGCCAGGGGAGGTTTAAGTTGGATATTAGGAAACACTTCCTTACAGAAAGGGTGATTAGACACTGGAATGGACTGCCCAGGGAGGTGGTGGATTCACCATCCCTGGAGTTGTTTAAGGAAAGCTTGGATGTGATGCTTGGTGACATGGTCTAGCTGATGTCATGGTGTTGGGTCATAGGCTGGACTTGATGATCTTGGAGGTCTATTCCAGCCTCAGAAATTGTGTGATTCTGTGAGGACCATGAGGGTGATGCTGTAGGGTGCTACCTCTCAACATGGGTACCCAAATATAGCTGCTTCTCCTGTGATGCTGAAATCCATCTCAGCACTGCTGCATCACTACTGGCATCCACCCAAGCAAGGCAAACAGGAGCTACCTCAAACGTATTCCTGATGCTGTGCTCACCAAGCTAGCTACAGGACAGACACGAGCATAACCACAGCAAGAACTTAACAACACCTACAGTAAATGGAAATGACATGTTATGAGAGCTAAATGAATGCTACACTGCAGCCAAACAAGACAATAAAAGCATTGTGACAAATGTTTTCAGTGCTTTACCATATATACTATTTTCCAGTTATGAATAAAAGCAGAGACAAGTCTAAGGAACGATAATATTGATTTTACTCAACATACATTTCTGACCAGACAGCACAACACTGTGACTGGTGACAGATTTTATAGCCAAATACAAAACAGCCCCACACAGTAGATGGTGCAGATCATGAAATACAATTCTGCTATATGTTCCCTGAATGCACTTGCAAATCACATCCATTTTACAGGCAGTATTTTTGTGGTTTAAATTTCAGAAAATAAATAATTCTTAATCACAGTAATCAAGTATTGACCCCAATCTATAAAACTCTACACTTGCCTAGAGCAGGAGCTGTGCCTTGTGCTGTTACTCAAGTGCGTATATGTATAATGAAGAGCTCATCCTCTCTTAAATGAAAATTCGTCCTCATTAGTATGCTCTATGGGCCAGTGGTATGGCACTCACTACTTGGGTTACTTGCCTGTTTGTTGGTTGGTTTTTCTTTTCTGTAACTACCATGTACTGTCTATAGCCTCTTGGTACAACACATATCAGCCACTACTTCCAATACAGGTCATCCAGCCCTCCTGACTCTCATTTAGGTACAGTCACTCCTGTGTTCACCATATAAATGGGATAAGCGAAATGGCTTTAAAAGTTATCAGTAATCCAATCTCTCCTTCAGGTATTAGAAATACTTGAATATGCCAAAAGTAGAGAAGGAAAATGCCCAAGACAAAGAAGTCAATTTTTAACTGCATTTTTTGTCTTTGGAAAATAGAAAATAATTTTAAAGCACTCGTATGTTTATAGGAGAAATAGGAAAGTATCTGCAGACACAGTCTAATCAACTTTTTCCCTTATGTGGATGTAACTTAGAGCAATGCACACACTCCCAAATCCCAGATCCCTAACACAATAAAGCATGTGAGTTGATATACACACAGAAGAATATCCCATGCAAGAAAATAAACATATATTTTAAGATTAGTAAAAAGAAATCTACAAATGATGCTTTTTAGGGATGGGATGTAGTGAAAAGATTCTAGAAAATAATTCAGTTTTATACTTATGTAAAACTCAGCTCGTAAGCTCCTGTTAATTATGATTTCTGGGCATGCCTTCCATCTGAGGTTCTGGAATTGCTTGGAAAATCTTAATTAGGTCTCAAAACACTGCTGTGAAGAAGGCATATTCTCTTTGCACAGAAGACGAGGTGCAGCAGCTTACATGATTTACCAAAGGTCACCTAAGGGCTCTGGTCCTAAAAGGCACTCAGCTCTGCTACTCTCTCCCACACCCTCATCTCTAGCCAAATCTCACAACCACATCATCACATACTGCTGTCCATCACAAATATCTTCATTCTTTGATTTTCAGTCAGAGATTGAGCTGGAATCCATGGGGACTTTTTTTTTTTTTTTTCCCATGGAAGGTATGCTTCCAGTTTGAGGCAGTTGTGTGAATTTCTCCTCTTGAACCTGAACTGGTTTACACAGACACCACTGTTCATTAAAGCTAAAAGAAATTCTGGCTGATATAATTAAATGTTGTGCCTGAAAGGCTAGAATATCTTATAGTATCAGAGGTTTAAAATCTCATTTTCAGCTCTGCCTCATTCTTTAAACCACTACTATAAAAATACAATGGATAAAATCTCACCTGAAGCTGATTAGGTCTTTACTGATGTAATGGATGAGTAGCAACCAATCAATTTACATTTTTCTATAGATATTTACCTCTACTGCACCTTTCAGTTATTCAGTGGACCCTATTGTCTGCCAACTTCCTCTAAATTAAATCCCAAACTTCTGTTTCTTGCTGCCAATCATCTGCTTCAGCAGATCATAATCAAACATTAAAATATGCCTCCTGGAGAAGAGAAGGCTCCGGGGAGATCTTATTGTGGCCTTCCAGTAGCTGAAGGGGGCCTATAAAAGAGGTGGGAAGGGACTTTTTACATGGGCTTGTAGTGATAGGACAAGGGGAAATGGCTTCAAATTCAAAGATAGCAGATCTAGATTACAAATTAGGAAGTTCTTTACTCTGAGGGCCATGAGACATGGACCAGGTTGCCCTGGGAAGTTGTGGATGCTCCATCATTGGATGTGTCCAAGGCCAGGATGGATGAGGCTTTGAGCAATCTGGTCTAGTGAGAGGTGTCCCTACCCAAGGCAGTAGGGGTGTAACTAGATAATCTTCAAGGGTGCTTCCGATGCAAATTGTTTTATGACTAGCTTAAAATCAAGATAGTAATT
This sequence comes from Chloroceryle amazona, assembly GCA_027560015.1. Lineage (NCBI taxonomy): Eukaryota > Metazoa > Chordata > Aves > Coraciiformes > Cerylidae > Chloroceryle > Chloroceryle amazona. Next base: position 3,865 of record JANHFX010023732.1, read on the forward strand.
CAATTTGAAAGGATTCATACAAAAATAGGGTAAGGTGATAGGATTACAAAGTTGTACAAGAAAAGTTCTAACCCATAAAAAGAACCCCACCGTATTTTTGATAACAAAGATAACAGATGCTTTGCTACCTAAAATATATTCAACTTCCTACACAGACTTGTATCAATGTGTCTAATAGGGTATTTGATGAATACACAGTGTATACACATAACTAGACCCAGATCCACTCAGACACCTCAAAAATACCCACTTTTCAGGGGTGATCAGCATGCACAGCATACTACCTTTGTGCTCACCAAGAGATTTTCAGAAGAGCAGGTTCTGATGACAGCAAACCTGAGATGAAACTGTACTGCTCTCCTGCAAAAGCTGACATTTACCACAGAACCTGACTGACACCTCAGCTTTAGGGGATGATGACAGAGGTAAAAAAACCCCAAACTTCAATTTCATACTGTCAGTATATATTCAACCAGCTTCAAATGCAACCTAAGCCAAAGCAAATCATGAATAACCCATGCTTACCAGTGAGGATAAGCTAGTGCATCCAAGATATTACTCATTAATTAAGCTAAGTTTCATTTTTGAACAGGCCACTAAAATTATCCCCCTTCCTCTCACATTTGGTCACAGCTTAGGCTACTCATAATCACTCCCTGTGATAGTAAAAGATACACTGTCATTTATATTAGATACTCTCCTGCTTCACACTACTCATTAATTTGAAAGCCTTACATTTGGAACCATCATTTACCATTCAAACAGTACATTCAAACAGGTAACCTGCAGACACTAAAGAGTTCTCAAACAGAATGACACAGTTTCTAAATGTGAACAAAGCAATAAAAGCTTTTAGAAAAAAAAAAACAAAGAAGCCTTGCAAATAGCTTGGAAGTTGGAACTCTGAGACTCTCAGAAAACATATGTAAAAAAATATAAATCCTTGAATGAAAAAAACAATTTGAATTCTAATTCTAGTTCTAGTACTTCAAATGAAAGGTTGGAAGTCGCCCTCTCAGTACATAGTAAAACTGAGTTAAATCATCTGTTCCAGAGGTCCCACTGATAGGGAAAGAGAAGACCTGATCCTCAACTAAAACAAATAAAAATATGATCACCCCAGTACTTTCACATACAAACAGCAAGAAAACTGGAGTTTTGACACAACCACTCCCCTGGAACTGAGAAGAGCCACTGCCAGCCCTCCAAAATGATACACATTGCAAGAGAGTATACTTCCCTTGAAAACAGTTAGAGATGTTTCAATTTACTGGTGTGCTTACAGGTAAGCCCAATTTAAAACAAACAAACAAAACCAAACACACACACAAAAAACCCAAACAACAAAACTAAAAAAATAATAATAAAAAAAAACCAAACAAACCACCACCTAAACAACAATCCCCCCAGTGGTACAAATATACAAGTATGGTTTTCCCCAAAAGGAACTGAAAGTTGGAAAAAAAATAATATATGGAGATATAAATCCAGTCTTACAGTCTTCAGGCATAAGAACAGCTCTCGTGAGAGTACATGGACATGTAACTCAAAACAAATTCATTGATACTTGGAAAACACGCAGAACACATTAATACCCTGAATCCACTGGCATAAGCAGCTATAACCCCTTGTTTATAGCTATTCAGATTGCAAGGAAGCTGAAGACAGGTTGTGTTAATTTTATAGCATGTTTTTTAATTAAATCTTTCTGGCTACTCAGAACCCAATCTTCTCTTCACAATGTGAATCTTTATTGGGTGTCTGTAAATAGAACATGGATTCATTTCCATATAGAGAGATCTAAATATACTACCCAACACTAATGGAAAAACAAAACAGAAAATATCATGCTAACTAATAATCCATCTAATCTTTCACAACCCTTACACACACATCAATACAAATCGTTAATACAGCTCATGTTGCTACCAGTCTCCCTGAGTAACATAGAGGCACCAATAATGGGTATCACTGACATTTCAGCCCAGCTCTCCATGGCTAAGGAAACACTTCATTAAACCAAACATAAAGGAGTATCAGGCTGGAAAACAATGGGGTTTTAATTCCTAGTTATACTTAAAACTAGATTGGAATTTTGGCACAGCTTTTAGCAGCGGTTGAAATGACAAGCAATTCTGGAGAGTGCCAGGGCAAGGAGCAGAATTTCCCACAGTGCCTACTTGAAGAAAAAATGCATGTTTTTGCATAACAGGGTGGCAGTAGAAGCTGTAACAGCAATGCCTTGAGAGGAACCGCTCTTTCTGCTTTTAACCTTGGTAGAGTCCAGGGGAAAACTGACAGAACTGACTGGTAAAACAGGACCTGAGATAAATTGAAGAGTTTGGGATTTTCTGTTATTTTTTACAGAAGATTTCAAGCTCCATGGTAGCTTCATTGTTTTTTTTCAGTCACAATTATTGCAATAACAGGGTTTTTCTTCAGGTCATCATAGTTAATTCAAGTTGTATGTTGGGATTTGCAGATGTACCTCAACACACTCACAGTTATGAGTTATGGGCCATGTTAGGTACACAAGTCATTGTGGTGTCTGTGCTCAGGTTACTCCTGTTCCATGCAAGTTATCACAATTTCTAGTACACTGGCCACACTAAAAAAAAAATCCTGCATTTAAGCTGCAGTGTAACAAGGCTAGGAGAATCTGCGAAATTTGAAAACCTATGCATGTTTTGAATATAAAATAAGGCATTGTTAATTCTGCTTATTGCCTAACGTGCATATCCTCATCAGGGAACAATGATTTCTCCTCAGGTATATAAAAAATGTTTATTAATTACTCAACTGGTATTTTTTGTTAGTAAAAATGTATTTTAGCAGTAAAGTGAAAAAGATATGAAGAAACCAATGGTGCTAGAAGGTAAAATAACTACAGGCAATTCTATTTACCTTTCATAACATATGCAATTAAAGTGTAAGCTAAAACGCATTTCCAGGCATCGCCTGCTAATAGATTGATACCTATTGGGGAATTCTAGTAGCTACATGACTTAATTGTTAAAATGACTGCAACACCATTCAGTAATTTCATTGTACTGACAGATGTTAGATAATGAATGGTTCTGCAAATACGGGACTCATTTAACCAGGAACTGATAGCTTCTCAAAATCTCATCAATTATATATGAGGAAAGTGTTGTTTTAAGAGCATTTGAGAAATCTAGTGTCTCGACTTCTAAAGCCTGAGTCGTACAAGAATTAGCTTATGATTCTGATGCAAAGTCACCTAAGCAGGGATGCAAGAAGGCTAATGCTTGGTTTTAATTATGATATAGTATCACAAAAGGAAAAAAAAAAGTAGCAAAATTATTTAACAGGCAGTCAAGCAAAAAAGCCAGCGTGTCTCAGATAAGTAGGTTTTCTTGGGGTGGGGGGGATCACTCCAAGTGCAGTTCATCTTTACAGAGCATGAATTGCATTTGTAACATTACATGGACTCTAGTGTGTCCTTGGGTATTCGTTAGAAGCTTGAGGGTGAACTATTGCTTGTCCCCTGTGTCAGACCAATATGATAACCCTTGCATCAATGTTTTGAAACACATTTCATTAATTTCACCCTTTCATGAAAACCAAACTCACGAGAGAGAGAGAGAGATGAAGAAATAAAAAAGTAGAAGAAGAAGAAAAAAAGATTAAAATCTGTTTGCAATCTGATAGTTCTGCTGCTCATCTATTACAAGTTTAGGAAAAAGGTTATTTTTTACGATTATCAAACTATGCTTTGGTAAAATCTGGTAGATCAATCTCACTGAAGCAGTATTTGATAACATGCAATGGAGGCTGTTCCTAACTCTTCCATACAAAAAATTTTACAGGGAATCACAAAGCACATCTTGCCTCCTTCTAGACCCTGCACATAAGCAAAAGTCTAGAACTGCTGCTGCTTTTGCTACAACCTCATGCAAAAAAATAATTTGGCTGCTGCAAACCTGTGAAGCCAGTTGGTTCACCTCTCAGGTGGTTCGCCTTTGGTATACTGGTTGACAGTCCGTTGAATATGAGCCAGCAGTGTGCCCAGGTGGCCAATGACATCCTGGCTTGTATCAGAAATTCTGTGACCTGTAGGTCTAGGGAAGTAATTCTGCCCCTGGTGATGCCCCACCTCAAGTACTGTGGTCAGTTTTGGGCACCTGAAGAAGGTTCAGAGGAGGGCAGTAAGGCTCCTGAAGGGTTTGGAAAACAATACCCTATGAGGAGCGACTGAAGAAGCTGGGGCTGTTTAGTCTGGGGAGGAGGAGGCTGAGGGGAGACCTTATTGCTCTCTACAAGCATCTGAAAGGAGGTTGTAGTGAGAGCAGGGGTGGTCTCTTCTTACTGGTGACAGGACAAGGGGAAATGGCCTCAAGTAGTGCCAAGGCAAGTTTAGGTTGAATATCAGGAAAAAAATTCTTACAGAAAGGGTTGTTAAGCACTGGAACAGGCTCCCCAGGGAAGTGGTTGAGTCACCATCCCTGAATGTGTTTAAAAATCATTTCAATGTGGTGCTTGGGGACATGGTTTAGCAGTGGGTTGTTAGAGTTAGGGTAGTAGGGTTACGCTGAGTTTGGACTCGATCTTGAAGGTCTTTTCCAACCTGAGCAATTCTGTGATTCTGCATCAGGCACTGTGCCAACCTGAGGCAGGAACCACACTCTCAGGTCAGAGCTGGGGGAAGGTGCAACCATGGAGTAGGAAAAATTGAGATTATGAGTATAAACTCCTAGGCTACACATGGAAAGGTGTGTAGTATGTGCTCTGTACCTCCTCCACCTTCAAAGAGAAGTGTCTGACACGGAGCAGAAGGATCTCATAGTAGGATGGGTAAGATAAAGAACATGAAGTTATGGAAGCACAGTGGGAGAATGAAAGTTAGAGAAAGTAGAGGAGACATGACTCATTTCAGAAGTCATGTGATGTACACGCAATCCGCAAAACTGAAGCTGCTAATGATGTGAACAGTACTTCCTGAGGAAGTTACAGCAGGGAACTGCTAGTCTAAGGCTATACATAAGCTTCACAACAAATACAGCTTTCATTAGCTTCTCCCAGAACTCCACTGCTGCTAGCAGAGGTATTCATTCTATACAGCCAATACTCCCTAAACATAAATCCGTTCATGGCACGTAAGAAGCTTTGAGATGGGGGGAGAAGGATACAACATCTAGCTTCTAAAATGAGCAAGGATAGCCAACAAGTAGTTAAGACCATTACGATCTCAAAGTGGCCAGCAGTGGAAGTTCTCCTTCCCCACCTCCATTAACTTCAATTCTGCAAATAAGACATGCCTCCTTCTACATTCTCTGAAATGCTGTGACCTAAAAACACAGGAAGATAATTCACTAAAGCATAAGAGTGTGCAACTGAGCAAATGGGTATTCCAAAGCAAAGGATCCAAACAGAAAAATTCCTACTGTTCCCAGCTTTTCACTCTCTCTCAGCTAAGGAAAGATTTGCCTGATGAGGAAGGTACTATGAATAAGGAGAAAGAAGAGGGCAGGGACCAACACTACTAATGGAAGGGTGAACAAGGCTGTTTTCTTCACACTTTCAGCAACACAGGAAATGCCCTGCCAAAGTCTCCCTGCCTTAATTTTGCATTTGATTACATTAAACTTTGCCTGACCCACAGTTTCTCCAGTAGTTCAGTTTTTGGGTTGTCATCAGCATACTGATGCTACCACCCAATCTTTTTTCCTAAACAGAAAAGTTGTGGTCAACTGTAGTTTCACACATTTCTGGGCAAGGACTCTGCACCTTGTGTTTGTGTGCTTGGCATCTCAAACACTGAGGACAGTGACATGAAAGCTTTTGTCAAGTCTGTTTCCACAGGTATTTTTCAGGCCACCTCACTGAGACATTCCACAAAAATAGATGTACATAAAACATAAAATGTAATAAATCACACTTAAACAGAAAAATACCAGCTTCACTAGTACTCATGTTATTTCCTAACAAAATCAAATGCTTAAGGGAAATATGTGAAGTTTACTTTATTTCTTTATTTCCAAATGAAATCAAAACACAGATGATCCTATTTGCTTATCACACCCAGTGGAATTCTGAGGAGTGATATCATTTAGGTTTTGTAGTTGCACTAAACCAGAAGCTATCAACATACTCAGTTATGGTAGAGAACGTTTACACTGGACATTTACGTTAACCTATCACGGACTACTTCAGCGACAAGGTTTTTAGAAAGACTTCTAAAACAAACACCAAACCAAACAAGTGTTTTGTCAATGAGTTTACTACACAGTACTTTGTTACTCAAAAAACCCTTTATTCCTTCCCCTAAGATCCTTTGACAGAAAGCAGATGATTTCATTCACTGTGGCTTGCAAAGAAACTCAATGAGGGCAGCATTCCAGATTGCCTTCCGGACACAACATGACATCCACATCACCCCCAGAGGAAACGCACGCAAAGGTTGAAATTCCTACTCGAACATGTGCTCCCGCTTCATATTTAAAAATTTCACAAGCCAAAGAGCCTCAGCTGCTGTGCGATACCACATGCCAAAACAGAGCGTAAGTCTTTGACATCATTCAACCTCAAACAGGAGAAAATCTTTATGTAACCACGAGTAATAGTTTTAAGTAGCAGAATTTCTTAAAATGACAGTTACATGAACAATTCTTGAACATCCCCAACCTCCTCTTCTTCCCCTGTTCATTTTATCTATATGAGTATCAGCAACACCCCCTCCCACCCCCTCCATACTGACTAGGCTAAGAAAAAAACATGGCACTATAATCTTGGTCTTAGTATCTACAGGCAAAGTAATAACATAAAAAACTGTATTCCAAAAGAAAACTACATCTTGAGTTAGCCTGAACATTAGTAAAGGAACAGAATTTATTGCCTACTCCCTTTTGGAGTCTTACAATACAAGCAGATTGGTGGCATGCCCTGTTGTTACCAAAGATCATCTCATACAGCAAAGATCAAACAAGAGGAAAAAAGTTGCCTTACAGAATAAGTATCAGTAAATTTCAAAGCACTAGAAATAAAGTGGATTAGAACACAACTCTGTAAAAAGGAGGTCTGGGTTTTAATCTCTGATCTGACAGTACCTGGCTACCTATCCTTGAAAAATATATGTAGCCTTTTTGTTCTACCATCTCTAAAACAGGGGATAACGCCATCTCATGAGACTTTTTGGTGTTTAATTAATTACTGATCACAAAGGACTTCAGCTTCTACAGCTGTAAGGCACTATTTTAAGTATCATCCATAGTGTAATTTATGGCCTCAGCCATCAATCCTAACAAATAAAGCCAGACTATATTATGTATGTAAAACCTGTGGTGCCACTGTATACTAACATACAAAAGATTTTGCAAATTATCTAAATTAAACCTTAGGCTCTGTGACAAAGGAACCTATTTGATTTTCCCATACAGGTAAAGTCTCCTTATCTAAATGCTGCACTAAAACTAACAAATATTTTTGTATTAAGTACCAGACAAAATTTTAACAGCTTTTGATACTCCTGACAAAGCCCTTGCCTAAAAAAAATAGAGTTGGTAAAGATCTGTAAATATAAGTAGAAAACTCAAAATGTTTTTGCCTTCAGAAGAAAGGAGCTAACAGTTCTACCAGAACAGGAAAGTTAGTTTTGTACTGAATGCAGAGGTGGTTGTATAACAAGCTCACTCCTTCCAAGCTGTCATCTTTCCTCCCCCAGAAAAATGCTTCTGGCAATAAAAAGATGAGAAAGAAGTGGGGCTGCTCCCACAGTACCTCTAATCAACTTTTGGGACTATATTTCACATGAAAGTGATACAGCCTTCCTTTGATTTCACAAAACAATGGAATAAATCCTGAGCTAGTGTAACTGTGTCATCTGACAATCTCATCTAGATAGTCCCTTCTAGAAATACCAAAATGGATGTTCAAGGTATCAAGGCAATCCCCACTAGAAAAGACCTTGCTCCCGTATAGGTAGAACTGCAACAGAAACTGATAATAACTGATAACTGATTCAGTGCAGACATCCAAGGCTCCACTATACCTCTGCAGTATACACTGTTTCGCTTCCTCATTCAACTCTATGCAACTTGAACATCTCAAGTGTCGTTTCTCCACGGTTCAAAATGTGGGGCCAGCAGAAGGAATCTGCCCAAGTTCATTACAGAGTGGATCCATCACATGATTCAGGTACCACTCTGCTTATTTATGTGGATGAGTATGACATAACATGGATTAGAAAATTAATATTCACTCCAAATGCACTGCAGCTAAAGACCTCGGTAGCAAACATTCTATTTAGCAAGTTCTCCTAGTTCTGATAGTATCTCTCAAGTTTCAGAAAACCAAATGATGAGAATGTTTGACGTAAAAAAAGCAGCTGATCTTACTATTCAGTATTATATTTCAGGAAGAAGTGAACTACTTTCAGCTCAGCTCTTTCATTGTAAGCATAGCCATCAACACAGAAACATAGCTAAAAATGCTAGCTGTGATCATCAGCAATTCCTTCCTTTCCATATACATTTATAGTTAAATGCCACACCCTAACAATACGCTAACTGCTTTTCCACTTCAAATCTCAGATGCAAAAGAATGAACCATTGAGAATCATCAAAATTGATAAGGATTCCGATTTCACTTTGCTCCTGTAGAGGAATGGAATGATCAGCATGCACCAAGACTAAGCTTCTTGCTGAGAGCAGGGATTTTGAACTGTCCTTGGCAAAGAAGCAAGAGAAGATTCTGTCTCTGCAGCAGACTGTGAATACAGGCATGGAAAGAACACACACGTACCATATTCTCATAGTAATCAGGAGCCTGTATGAGTATCAGCAAATCACCTGTTCACTTGGGTTTACTTCAGTTATTATAATGTACTGATGAATAAGCAAGAATGAGGTTGCACTTTTAGACAAGAAGGCTCACACAAATTTAATGTCAGTATGAGAAAACAAAAGAAAATTTATTAGCTAATGCAGAGGCTAGCTTACTCATATCCCAGTTGGGACATCACAGTCTGGACAGGAGGACACCTAGGTGGGTAAACAACTAGGTTGTCAGCTCCACAGGAAAGATCTGGGATTCCTGGCAGGAAACAGCAAGCAGAGCATAAGCCAGCAAGATGCTCTGGCAGGAGAGAGCATCAACAGGATCCTGGATACATCTAAGACATCAAGGGAGGTGATTATTTCCTTCTACTTGGCCTTTGTTAGATCACATTTGGAATATCATCCAGTTTTGGTATCCCTTGAGCTGGGTCTGCCCAAAGAGAAATTATGGCTTTAGAGGACACCCAATAGCTGCTGCACTAGTACCTATGATGGTGTTACTGAGGAGATAGACCAGGCTCTTCAAAGTACTGCAAGGTGGGAGGCAGAGAGACAATAAGCATGTAATAAAAGATGACGGCCTTTTCTGTTCCCAGTTCTATTGTGGCACCCTGTTGTATGCAGTGGTAGATACATTTGGTAAGAAATAAATACCCTTGTGTTCTAGCCTGTCCTCAGAGATTAGAGGGGCTAAGGGCAGATGGATTTCTCTCTTAAGAGATACTTCAATTTAAATGTGTGTGGCTATAGGTCTGATACCAGATTGACAAACAGACTATCTGCTGTATGTCTGGCTGCATTCACAAGCAGCAGTCAGATGCACAAATGGTATGGTTTATTTACACTTGCATCATATACAAATTCTTTAAGATTGCTGATGATAAATGCACTAAGCTGAAGACACACACAATTGTAATTACAATTGGCCACACATCTTACCAAAGGGTGTCCCTTCTGGAGAAGGCGAGCAGAACAAACTCCTCAGTCTGTCCCTAAGACTTGGCATCCAATTCTTGCCCCACAAATTAGGTCTGAAATATGGATAATATTTATACCTTGTTCACTACTATTCAGCAAAGTGTTGGGGTGGGGGAGACTGTGGTCAAGCCACTGTTCCTGGAGCAATGTCACAAAAGTTTTGACTTCCTTGGTAACTTCTGCAAAAAGCAGATAACTGCTACGGTAAGCATGAGAATGGGATAAGCAGCCTTCACTACATTCCACACTCCTCCTTGGTACCCTGAGAACACAGATTACCAGATTTTCACCTAGCCTCCATGTCTATCCCATTCACCAGATGTTTATCAGCAGTGTTGAGCTTTGCAGTTTGCAATTGTTTCGTGCTTCCAACAAGCAGCATGGGAAAAGAGCCAGGGAAGAAAACAGGCGAGTCCAACACATCCTAAATAGGAGGGACAAGCAGGGCAGGCCACAGGAGGGTGAGGAAGATGGGAGGAAAAGGAAGGGAGTGTGTAGTCTGAACACAGGCTAGAACTCAGAGCAGAACCGAGGTCTGAGGCTGAGAGAAAGGCTTCAGCAGACCCACCACAATAAACTGATGGATTCCTGGAGACTAGCAGGACAGAGTTGAAAAGAGAAGTTCCTTCAGTGGCAGCCAAGTGTGAGACACATAACATTTGTGGTGTTTCATTTATTGAAGTTGTATATAATAAAAAAGGTATTAATTCTTGAGGCTGAAAAGATAAATTTGATCTGCAAGGTCAGTAAGCAATGCATGATTACAAACTATATAAAGGCCAACAGACAACTGTATCATTGGTTGTTGTTCTGTAAGCTTTAGAATTACTTTCTGTTCAACTAGGAATCACCTTTCTCATCAAAAAAGTGATAGAAAATTTTTAATCCATTATGAAGAACATGACTAAGAGATTTCATCCCCCTTTATTGTTATAATATTTATGCAGGCAAATGAATAGTTTCAGCTAATATTTTCATGTGTGAGGATAACGACCAAATGGATGCTTTTGTGGATACTGTCATCAGGGAACAAAGCTGTGTTATGTACCTTCATTTCAGTTTTCAGTTAAGGTTTTATTCGTTTTGAGAAAAAAATTTACAGCCCCTTCCAGCTATTAAAAATGCCTACTATCTCCCTTAGTTAAACATTCAAGCCACAAAGTGTTAATTTACCTGATAATATATTGTTGAACAAAATTCAGTAATGATTATACACTGCATCACTTCAAAATGAGAATTTCTTTTTTTTTAGCTCATGACAATTGCAAAAGCAACTCGAACTAAAACAATAACACAAGGAAAAACATGATTCTGTGAAAATCTTACACAACAGTACATGATGTAACTGTAAAAAATGAAGGACTGCAAATCACTTTAACTGCAGAGTTAGCTTTGCAGAGAAAAGGAGAGATTGCAAGATAACTTTAACACAGCTGAAATCCCTCTCCCATACCTCAGGAGCCTAAGAGCTAAGTTATCTGTCTAGTGCTCTCTAATAAATGCAAAATGTTAGACACCTCCAGAGGACAAGTCTAATCATCCCAGGATATTTGTCTAGAACAAGACAGATGACTCATTCCTCCAAAGGTGCCTTATTCTCTCCTGTGACTTAGAAGGGGCCAAAACAATAGCTTAAATAGATACCTAGCTTTAGGCAGCTAAAGCTAGGCAAGGTAAATCCTGCCTTTAGAGCAAGACAACGTAACCCCTAATACTGTATCTACACTTCTCTGTGTATGTAAAAGGTGTCATTTATGTGCCCTTCCTTTCTCTCCCATTTCTCTCTCACAGCTGCTGTTGCTTCAGGGTTGCTTTGGGTTTTGTAATTGTGGAAATTTTAGTTTAGATGACACTACTTTAACTGAAAGGAATTTTAAAACATCTAGAAACATCCACTGCGTTGAAAATTTTACACAATGAATTAACTTTTGAACTTTCTCTGCATCAAAACAGTTGAAGTTTTTCTGTATGCATATTAATTTATTCCATCAAAAATTCATCTCATTCCTCCAATGTCATAAATTATGAAATCATTAGAAATAATGCATTTTATCAGAAGGCAACTACACTGCAGCATGTAATTAGTGTAGCAATGTGTACTTGAGAATGTTGCTCATTACAAAAAGCATTGAATTGGTTACAGAAATTTTCTAGACTCACTATGAAAATGTGGGCAGAGAAATACAGAAGTCTCAGAAGAATGAAGAAACAAGGACTTATTTATTTATTTTAAGCTGTTATGACTATGTTCACCACAGGGTTGATGTGCTATTCTTCAATCAAAAGTAGAAAACACAATTTCTGAAGTCAAATGAAAACAAAACCAGCAAACAGCTTTAAGGCCTTACAAGTACTTCAAAATCACCATCTAAGTTAACTACAGAAATTAACTCGTGGAACAATTTACCATTATAAGTGATCAGAACATTTACAGCTTTTGTTATCCACTGAATACCAGGAAAAGGTAATTATAGAAGAGCACAGTTAAAATAAATATCTTCCCTGCTAAGTGTGAAAGAGGGAAGGAACAGATATATGCCTGATGAAAACTAGAAATTTTATTAAAGTTGCTGTCATCTGCAGATGTGGGCTAGCTAACCTTTTACGTATTCAGGAAAAAAATATAGATATTAAAGACCATATTCCTTCTTATGCTAATACTTAATTATTTTAAACTATGAAGGCCATACTTCTACATTACATCAAGCAATGTGATTTGATCCTAAAAATTCTGTTAAACAGTTTAGGTGTAAGAAGTGATCTTTTTTAGAATGACAACAGCTCATGTGAGCACCAATGGACTTGCAACTATGTTAAAAATAATTAAGAAAACAGTACAGTGTTCTCATGCTACAACCTAGCTGGTGTCACAGTATTTCCTTAAGTATTCCTGACATGAAACATGCACAAAACAGCTGAAGTAATCTTCCTTTTCACAGTACTGAAGTTCTCGAGGAAAGTATTTCAGAAATGCCTTCTGCTGGCCCTATTGCACAGCTGCTATCCTGACACAAAGGACAGTTTAACAAAAAGCAAATTTGCCTGGGCATTGCACAGACCTTCCTTCTCATAAGCAGACACATAAATACATCCCATGTGTAAGAGTGTATAAGCAGAACGTGGGAAAGGCTGACCTTTGTAAGTGTTAGATATCAGCTGTGTAAAAAGAGGACCTTTCCTTACCAAAATAAATAAATAAAATAGCCTAAGTTCAGAATAGAATAAGACAGAGTTTCTGGTTCTCCTCTCTGTTTTGGGGAAAGTAGCAGAAAATAGCAATTTAAGCAGATCTGAACTTGCAGCAGAGACCCTAGTCTATACTTCAGATTTTAGCTGCTTTTATTTAGAAACAAGAATGTACTATTTTAAGCAAAAGGAAGAGAACAAGATGGTTTGGTTTATTACATTCTCCAAAATTTCAGATGTGTACTGCCCTCTCCTAATACCTTGTTCTGTACATAGGAACATGAGGGCAAACCAAAATACTTTTTTCAGTTCTCAACTTCCTCAACAGTGACTCAAGTGAGCTAATCACTGAAATAGAAGAGCTGAATGATCCAAACCACAGAAAACATACTCTCTGCCTCCAGAAGTAACTGTCAGAAGTTGCATGAGGCTCTCAGCAAAGATTGCGCCTGTTCTTCAGTAGTTACTGCCATTATGAAGAAAGCTGACTACATTTACAGTTTCAGCAACAGATACATTTATTTTGTATTTCTGAATTAAAAGAACTATGTTACCAGAGTATCATTAAAGTTCCATCTTAAACTAGGCTTATTTTTTAAAATGTAAGGTGGAATTTAAATTGTAAAAACCCATTACCCTTTCACTTCAAGAAATAGACAGAGGTAAAAAAGACAACCCACCACATGCTGCATTTTACATTAAAAAAAAACCAAAACAGAACACATGCACCCAGTGGACAGACTCAAATGCTCATATCCCAGGGAGCTCAGATGAACAAACCCTATCCCCGAGATATGTTGTCATCACTAATGGCATTCCAAAGAAAGCAAATGAACAGCCTGTTCTGTGAAAAAGGGCAAGGAAATCAAGCCTACAATAAAGGACAAAGTGGTGTAAGAATTGAGTCACACCTGAAAGTACACAAAAGAAATCTACAAAACATACTTTGCAGTAGTCCTTCAATAAAAATCCTACCATGTACCTTTTAAAAGCTATTCTAGTTCTTTTAGCTCAGTTAAAAGGACAGAAAACTGCTATATATTCCTCCTCCTCTCAAATGCCTCATTAATTAACATGAGACTTATGCCTATTTTCATAAGCACATTCCCCTTAAAAGCCCACAGAAGCCACAAAAACGAAACTTATGACAGTTTTTCAGACACTGAGCTTATTAAGATTCTGATTCAGCAAAAGCAAACACCAAAATAAATGTAGGAAAACAGTTACTCACACTGCTATTAAATGAACACAATCCCACAAATAAAACCGCATGACATTCCACACATAGAATTCTCTCCCGGCAAAATCATCAATTGAATAAAATACCTTTAAAGGCCTATTCTAAAGCCTCCAACTAGAATAAATTACTTTAGTTTTTGCTGTTACTGAAACTGATTTATACTTTAGTGTTATTTAGTCTTTTATAGAACAAAGAAACAAACAACAAAACAAAAACAACCACCAAAAAATATAACATCACCACAAACTACTGAGTATTTATTTACTGAGGAAGAATAACCTTGCTCCCAGAAGAACTGAAAACTAAATGTTCATCACCGTGAGCTGAAGAAACTCCACTAATAACATGGAGACATACTGAAAAAGATCTTTATGTACACTTTTGCTATAGTCTACAAAACAAAGTGGGGAATAAGGTCGGGCAAACTTGTACAATATGCTAATAAATATTCATGAAGCATTTGTGCTGTAATACAGTCAGAGTGTATAAAAACTGAAAGCATACAGCTGCATATACCTGTTATAAACCTTCAAATGTTCTCTTGTAAATGCTGAATTAACAGCAAATGTTTAATGTATTACTATATTGAACAATAAGAATAGCATGCTATGAAAAAGGTAGTTTTTTCACTCGAGAAGGATGAAGAGCTGATGCATCTAAGAGAAGGAACTTAGTATATAATCTTAAATAAATTTTGCATTATAAAGCAAACAAATATAACATTAAACTTGATCTTCTTGTCAATACATATTAATCAAGTTTGAGACACATAAAATGGTATGAAAAGTGGAAAAAGAAAATGTTTGCAAGTAGCATTTTTCCTCCATGAATATACCAATATTTTTATTATTTGAGCACTTAATGAACTACACTGTATGAAGCAATATCTAAATAATGCAGGACAGCCACTACTGATACTTACAAAATACAATTTTTCCATGAATTGCCTTTACTAAGTTTCCAAATTAAAACAAAAAACCTACCTCATTAACACTGGCAAACTTCCACAGCCTTCCACTTTTCTAAATGTAAACTATTAATATGGATAGAAAAAAAGCACATAAAAAAAGCCCCATGATTAATTTTGAGTTTTATAGCAAAAAATGTTGCAGGTCATAAAAAAATAAAAATCCTTTAAAGCCTGAATTATATTTCGCCTGAACAGTGAAAAGTCAAACCCAGCTATCCTTAGATGTAGCTGTATGGTAGTACCAGGATGAAGCCATTTCATAGTCACTAATACCTCAAAACCTCTCTTCCATACCTATTTTCTCTTCTTTGCATAGCTTTAAACTATGCTTAGAAAAATGGAATAAGTGCTTAGAGCACATACAAGTGTATCTGACTGTCTTAAGCTAAGATAAAAACCTATCACCTAACTGGATGCAGGTATAAGTTAAGTTTTCATCTGGTACCAAGAGGCATATCATATTTTAGCCATATACAGCATTACTGGCTCCTCTCACTGAGCCATTTCAGCTATCTGCCCAAGCAATCTTATCGCATCTAAGTAAATCCATCTCCTCTATAACTGAAATTTCTTGCTTTTTCCCCAGATGACACTGTTCTGTCCTGGCCCTTTGCTTTCCATTTGCTAGCCAAACCAAAAGGTATACATGGACAAGTTTGTTTCAGTTCAATGGCTTTCCCATCTTCGTACCCTAACAGAACAAGAATGGAAAGAACAGGAAGAAATGAAAGCAGTGAGCTCTTAAAATAGGGACACAACATAAATGCACCACACTAGACAACAGGACAGTGGCCAGCAGGTTGAGGGATGTGATTCTGCCCCTCTACTCAGTTCTCAAAGGCCTGCAGCAATAGGACAAGGGGTAGTGGTTGGAAACTGAAAGAGGGCAGATTTACACTGGAAATACGAATTAAATTTTTCAGTATAAGGTTGGTGAGGTAATGTAACAGTCTGTGCAGTTGTGGATGCTCCATTACAGGATGTGTTCCAATCCAGGTTGGATGGAGCCTTGAGCAACCTGCTCTAGTAGGAGGTGTCCCTGCCATGGCAGAGGGGTTGGATCTTTAGAGAGCTCTCCCAATCCCAAAAGAGTCTATCATTCTAAGACATCAAGTTTCTAATAGCCAATTTAATTAACCTCAACCCGCAATTTCCACTTAAGTTGTAAGTCTTCCATTTACAATCAAATTACTATTTCAATAAGGAGTCATTTTCTTGCATTTAGACACAGGACAAATTAACTGTTGCTTTCGTTATTACTTTTTCATGAAGTTGAGTGACATGAGCAAAGCATAAGAAACAAGAACATTACTAACCCAAAACCAAGTACATTAACAAAACAAAGGCAAGAAGTTTCACCTTACTGTGCACTCCCTAGATTTCCCCAACAATTTCTTTCATTTTACTGTTTCATTTTACTATTTTTTTCAGACATACTTCTCCCTCCTAGGACTGAGTAACCTTTAAATGGATGTCTAGCACAAGTGAAATGGGAACACACCAGACTGACTACTCAAGAGAAAGAGTGGAACTATAATTTACAGAGCACTGTCTAATGCACAAAGTAAACAGGGAAAAGAATGAAAAAAGTCACTATTTATTTTGTGGTCACCTTCTGATAAATATAAAGGGGAAGGAAAGTTGAAATATACAAGTTGGATGGTGACTTACAACTGGAAGAATATTACAAAGGAGAAATAAAATGTTTCTACAGTTTCATCTGAAACATTACTGGCTTTCTAAATTTTGCCGTTTTCCAGGAGCTAAGGAAAACCCTTATCAGCTCATGCCTCACTCAGCCACACCAGCCAGCAAGGCTACAAATGGAAACCACACAATGTTCCGAGCAGGCCACTCTTCCTGTCACAATTCCTGAAAAATCAAAATGTTTTATAGAAAAAAGTCAATATTGGCAAGTTTTCCCTCAAACACAGTTTTCATGTGCCTAATAACTTTCCATGGAAGCAAACTTAATTAAGTGTCCTCCAGAATCCACAAAGTGCTTCCCCTAGCCCCATTCAGGCTAGCACAGGCAGCATCCTAGAGGGACTGGAGTCAGAAGAGGCCACCGTTGAGAGCTCACCTCAGCCCCTGAGCACCCATGGAGAGCTTGATCTCGAAACCAAAATCGACACTGGAATTATTCTCATTTCGTTTTCCTCCAACTATGTATTTTCTGTTTTGGGGTTTTTTGTTTAGTTTTGTTTGGGTTTTTGTTTGGGTTTTTTTTTTTCCCCTCCCCCTTAGATTGACTTTTCATGTATTCCATGAAGGGTACCTCTACTTAACTATATATAACCTGCACCCCATCTACAACATATATTTTATTTTTTAAATCACATTACACACATTATATAAACATTATGAATGTGTTTTTATAACTATATATGTTTTACATATCCATATGGATAGAAGCATATTTACAGGTAAGTTATAGTCAGATAATACAGATAAATATAAAATTTGTTGTAGCTTTTCCTTTTCTCTCCTAGAATTAAGCATTTGTAATCCAGCAGGACAATATACTACTTGTCTAACTCAGGGAGGTGGGGCAGGATATCAAACCAAAAGTATTATTTTCAACTGAGTGTTTAGGCCCTTCTTTTTTTTCTTATGTATAGCATTTGTTTCATTGTTAAAAGTTTTTAATGAGGCAGACATTAAGGATAAAAGTTGCATCAACATAGCAGGGAATTGTTCAGGTTTTGTTTGGTAGGTTATTTTGAATTTCTTTTAAAGTACTCCAGATACTCGTGTCATGGAAGAGCTGACATTTTTCAATGTCTACACAAAGCACAGAGATGAGTGTCAGTCCAATAGATGCATTTACTTAAAAATAAGCAAATAGCAAGAATGTAACACTTCTACCTTACTGACTAGCCTTTACGATGCACATAGTATTAATGTGAAACATTTGTATGGTTAGAGATTTTCCCTTCCTTAAGCCATAAGCAAAGAAATAGCATAGAGAAATGGTTTTTAGACAAAGCCTTAGTGACTGCAGAACAGTAATCATGTAGGAAGCAGCGAGGAAAGCTGAACTGTGGTCCTAAGTTTTACCAGATCTCCACCCATTTGCCCTTGGATAGAAGGCTATACAGAGCTGTGTGACACATATTGTAAAAAAAGTTAAATAAAAAAAGAAAAAAATCTTTGGATTTATATCTTGAAATTTTAAGAAAAAAAAAAAAGGGGGAAGACAAATACTGAAAGTCCTAAAATAGTTCAACTTTATTTCCACAGCCAGTGTTACATTCCTTGTCTTTTCACTCCACAAAATAAAACCAGGTCTACAAGGGAGCTATTAAGGCACAGCTGTTGAAAATATCCCACTGTCACTGAGCTAAACAGCCCCCCTGACTTCATTCTGCAAGCTTGCCTCTGGGTACATTGCATGGTTGGATGTCTCTCTGCTTGCAAGTCCTCTGTTTGAAGCACGTTCTCTCTCTCAAGAGAATACTTCCCTCTCTTTAGAGGTAATAATCTACCATTTCACTGCACTTTGACTCTTTTTGAACCAAAGATACAGCATTTGTGTATATCCTTCTTTGAAAATAGGCCCTGCATGATAATTTCCTGAAAATTATGTTCAAATTAGTGGCCTACCTGCAATCCTAAACACACAGCTCCTTGCTGCCATTTTGGGGTAAACAATCCCCAGTCTTCTTGCTACTCAAATATACAGCTTGTATTTTGGTTCTATCAATTAACTGGTTCATTTTCTGTCACAACTGACCATCTAAAGTTCCAGAAGATAACTGGATTTTTCTACTTACACATCACAAGTACTATATATACACAATATACCAACTAGTATACACAAACTAAGCAGAGACTAACAGCCTACTGAATTTTTAAATGGTCAATACAAGAATGGCAGATCCTAACAGACATCCTTCCAGAATAGCCAATTCCAGGTTTTATTTTCTTAATAGAACAATAAAATCTTGCCCTTGTACCTACAAGCTTTTTAAAAATTTAGTCCCTCAGTGATCCAGATATTTGACACAGCTGACATCCTCCCTCTTCTCTACACTACAGCTCTGCCGAAGTCTTTAATCTCTTTCCTGCCTTCCCT
This sequence comes from Chloroceryle amazona, assembly GCA_027560015.1. Classification (NCBI taxonomy): domain Eukaryota; kingdom Metazoa; phylum Chordata; class Aves; order Coraciiformes; family Cerylidae; genus Chloroceryle; species Chloroceryle amazona. The sequence goes on from JANHFX010023732.1 coordinate 23,112, forward strand.
CACAAGCACCTACTCTTTTCCTTTGTTGCTGCTCCTGACTCGTGTTGCCATTTCCAAGGGACTCTTCAGCACTAACTTGTCTTTTCTTCAAAACAGAGACTGGCAGAATAAGATGTCTGCAGGCTAACTGAGAAAGGAACAGAGATATACCAATTTTTGGTATTCAAGTTAGTCACATCTCAGTTCCTCTGTCCCAAAAGTGCAATGAAGGCTCTTCTGCTTTAAAAGAAATTACTGATTATGTCACAACCTACAGAAATCCAAATCACTTCACCTTTGCTGGCAGGAATACAACTGTAGAGGCAACACAGTGAAAAAGGAAAAAACCTTTTTCTGAGGAAAATTACTTTTCTGTATCACAATACCATTGCTGTTTACTTCAGGATAAAGAATGAAGCACAATCTATGCATTATATCAGAAAACTAAGTATTGTTCTTTCCAACCACTGAAAGCCTGTTTCTCGCCCTGAGTGACTGCAGCCTCTGAATCACAAGCTGACTGCTGGCCTCAGCATGGTATGTCCTTCCTGTAGTTGAAACACTGTAAGCAAAGCAGCATAACACAGGAGTCCTACCCTACTGTACCAATATTAACAGTGTAATATGCAACACCAAAATCTAGGCATTTAACAGTCTCAGATACAATTTAAGCTCCCATAATTTCATTTTTTAATAAAACTAAAGTACAAATGTTTTCAAAGTATCTTCAGCTGCCATGCAAATATTCACAAATTCAGTAGTTTCCCTCTCTCCTACATTGTACTACAATATCCATGGATAATGGAATACTACCGAGATAGAAAGAGTCCATCTGATAACTTGGTATCTAGACTAAAACCGCCCTAAAATATCTTGAATTAATACAAATAAAGTCATTCAACAGCCCACTCAATGTTAGGTTTTGACATATCAGAGCTGTCACTCTACAGCAAATCAAATGCAAACTACTTTTCCCTGAAGATGTTTTGCTCAAGAGGGGATTTTATTCTGTTGTCTGTAAGTGCCCTAGAATTGATATGTCTATGTTAACAGAACAGTATGTAAAGTCACCTCAAAGGCAACTGGTTTAAACTGGCTTTGCCTTGTAAACCCCTACAGATAGGATGTAGGGTGACAAGTTAATTTAAAATTAGATTCCTAGATATAGTGCACACCTGATAATTGAGAGAAGTAGGAGGAGGGAGAAGAAGGTTACTGCTCTATATTTCAAAAGGTGAATCCCTCCTTCATTAGAGGAGGAAAGGAAGGAAATCCAGAACCATACTGCAGTGGACCAGATCTACATGCCAATCGCAAGGATTTCCAAACAGATGTAGAGTTTGGGACAGGATGCATTCGTGCTTATGCCTTTTCACTATTAGTGAAATCCATCCAAACTTATGGAAGCTGTCAAGCAGTTGTTGGGATACAAAGATCATTGAACACCAAGTTTCAAATAGGGCAGCTCGTGCTCTTCCACTGTCTTCTCCCTCTCCCATGGAGGAACAGCAGTAGAAATTCACAGAAGCAGTATTGCTTTAATCTCTGTCCCTGCTCAGACCTGTCTAAAAGCCACCCATTAAGAATGTTCCCTCTGTGCCTTTCCACAGCACAGAGGCACTGCACCAAATCTGGTGCCCAGTTCCTTGACAGTCTCAGCTCGGAGACCGAATTTTCCACCAAGAGCCTATACAGACACTTCAGCCTCTTCCCAATGTTGCATACAATCAACACTTTCTACAAAGGCTGAGAGTGAAAAGACAAAGTGCACGTGCTGGCGAAGAACACACCCTGTGGAGCATATCCCTCCTGCACCCAAAGAATACAAATAATTTTGCCATACCCACATTTTGCAAGGCCAGAATGTTTGGTGGTGAGGGTTAACAGAGCATTGCTGCAGACTGTATTTCTACCTACAGGAATTACAATTTGTGGAATGCCACTACTATGTGAGACACAATAGAATACCAAAGGGATGAAATATTTACCTTTAAGTCGTCATCCAAGCATACCACTTACAGAAGAAACAGATAGAGCAAAGACAGTGAACAGAAAATATAGTTACAGTAGCTTCCTATTTTAGTAACAGTTCTAATTGCTGACATTCAATTATTCATACATGGCTGTATGTTCCTATCATGTCAGAAGCACTGTAGGGTCTTCAGAGACAAGAGTTGTAATCCTGCGCTTAGATGTAGTTTGTCTTAAAAAATGACCTAGGCAAATACTTCTCTATTAAATATCTAGAAACACGCATGGCAATGTGAGCAGCATGCACACTAGAAAATAAGCTGAACTCTGTAGGTTAGAGTACAAACTATACACAGTAAACAAGCAGCATCTATCTGAATCAATACATCTGAATTAAAATCTAAATCAAATTTTTGTATTTCTTTTTCCACTAAAATCTAAAAGCACAAGGATGTAAAAATGCTCTAAGTTTGTCAAAATAAAAAAAAAGTTGCATTCCATAAGACCTATTATTAGCTTTGTCACTGCTTTGTCTTCAAAACCTTTCCCAATAAAACCTAAAAGAATGAAGGTTTATGTGAACAAAGAAAGGACTGTCCCTGTTTATTGTTTAATACAAAAATTAAACAGCATGTCAATAGTAAACTAGGGAGTGGGGCTGCATTTATGTTGACCTTATCTTCCACTAATTGAGAATTTTCCATACACACTGAATAGAAAATAGCTTACAGAACACAAAGTTGATTTTTATAACATCATACAAATTCATTTTTCTTTCTAAAGTGAATTTGTACATCAAACTGTATAGCCAGCCTCCAAGAGGCTTTTGTCTTCTCCATTATGAAGGGATACTTTAAATGATGCCAAATCAAGCTTTTTAGAATACATACCTTGAATTTACTGAAATACTGTGGAAACAGTCACTTAAACTCCTTTTATGTTAACAATTGACCACCTATAGCTCCTTCTGCTAGCTAAGCTCACAATACATTTTTCTTGCATATTATCCGAAGATTATTTGGAATAACTATTCAGCTTTTTCCCTTTGATTACTAAATACTCTTACACCCCACAGTATCTGAGGAGCTCCTCTGAAGAGAGAGCATTGTACTATTAGATGCTGCTGTAGAATAAAGAAAACCGAGGAAAGGAGAAACAATCTCCACCCAGGTGTTTGCATCTGTCAGTGAAGAGGAGGAAACAGCAAAGGAGATGGTAAGAGCATCAAATAATCCCCCAGATCCTTATCCACACAGGAAAGCACAGAGACAAATCTGTGATGCTGTGAATTAGAGAAAGGGATCATTGGTAAAAGGCACAGACTCTATCACAGGGCACACCTGAGGACCAAAGAACACACACTCACATTTAAGAGAACTCCTGCCTCTTGCTAAATTGCCTGGTCTTCACTTCCAGGTAAATGGAAGATTCAAGTATCACACACTGCCCTCAGCACCCATCTCAGACTAGCCCTAAACTTTTCACTCAGCAAGTCACCCATGCCACTGGTCTTATTTTTTCTCCACATAATACTCTAACATGTAGTACTTCAACTCCTCTTGCCCAACCGGGCATCACTGCTATTCTTCTCAAATATCTTTTTTCCAATTTCCACATATTTTTGCTTTCAAGTGTTCAGCACTATGCCTTCTGGTTCCACAAATTCTCCTTAATCATTTCCAAAAACTTGAAGAAGTTACACAGACAAAAGAGAACTAATACACTCTCTCTCTCGTGTTTTCCTCATATAACAGCTTTTTTCATATGATATACATGGTGTCTTTGCAGACCAGCATTTCTTCCTCCTATCAACGAGGATGTTCAAGTTTTCATTCTCAGCCCTTACCTGTCATAATCAAATTTGTATGGTTTTACCTGCAAGACAGAAACCTGCCAAGATTAAAAAGCTCTCAATTTAGGTTTGGTGTGCTGGTGCAAGTTCTATTTAGAGAGATTAATCATTAACACACACAAAATTATCACAGTGATATTTAGCTTCACTGTGCACAAAGTGGTACATGCCACTGTTTGGCTGTCCATTAAAACCACCTGTATGTTTAATACCTGCACAACAGTAAAAACCAAGAATCGCAAGATACACAGGTTTTCCTTTTACACCATTTAGGTGGCACTGGCAAACAAACCTTGTTTCATTGCTACTTTTCTGGAAGTGGTACATAGTTTTCTGACTTCAGAAATAAAATCAGAATCAAACACATACGATGCTTTTGACTTCTGAAAGAATTCTGTGTTTTCCTGCCCTTTAATTTTGCTCTGAACAGTGACTACTGTGGTCCAACTTATCTACCCCATCGACTCCAATGAATGTTTACCTATGCGCTGCTCTACCCTGTTATTCAACAACTCTGCAACAATTCTTTAATTCACTGAACCCCAGAAGCTGTTTTTAACATTTCCCATAATTCTGCAAACAGAATGCAAATTCATACCCTTGAAATACAATATGGGAAAGCACTATACTGAGAAAGTGCTGAATAAACCAGTCACGTAGCAGCAGTGGACTGCATGTGGTCAGTAAAAACAAGCTATTAGAATCCACTCATGACAGAAAGAACAATATCCATGACAAGGCCAAGAACTAGTTCCAGTAGCACTAGCTAAATGGTAATCTAGAATTAGCTTTTAATTAGTTTTGGCAGCCAGTATGTCTAAAATGAGCACCACTGGTGAAATCCTAGCATCCCAAACTAGAAGAGCAATGCTCTCATTCATGGCAAGATCATCAGGATTTTTATCTGTTGCCACAGTAGCAAACGAATATGGCATTCACTTCTTCACTCTGAATATGGTCTCAGTAGCAGCAGTCTAGGGCCACATCATTTGCTTAGTTCAACATGACACAGAAACGTCTAACTTGCTTAGCTTTTGTATTAGAACTTGTCAGAGAAGCCACAGAGAAGGAACTTTGTCCTTCTGCACATGCATCCATAAGCCCCCACCTAACAAAAGGGCCTGATACAACTTCCTTAATTTTTAGTGTTTTCCGTTACAGGGCAGATCCAAGGTTCTGTTAAATGAAAGCTGAATACAAATATTTATCATACAAGCCACATAGAGAAAATAACAGCAAGACTATCTGCAACTGTACTAAATTCAGAATAAGATCCCGAGATAAATTTCTTCATATCTTTAAAGAAATTGAAATACTAACTTGGATGTTAAATTCACACAAACCCTTGACCCGTTAACTTTTCTGCCAATGACCATTTTTGACTATATTTATTTTTATATTAGCTTGCTGATAAACAAAACTTTGACACTTTTTGAAACGGCTCAGTACAGTTACAGTGAGAACACCAGCTTCCACCTGCCTAAAAATTAATTGTTCAGAAAATAATTGTTGACACATTATTGCACCAGAATACTCTTCTGATGCTTTGTTTTCCAATGTTTCTTTTAATCTTAATGCAACTGGAATGCAAATGGGAAAGCTGAAAGCAAGAACACTTCAAACAGGATTTTTCCTGTAGCAAGAAATACCACAAATGCAGAAGTACATAATGGTACCAGCAGGGATACTACTTTCACTGCACAAACTGCTCCGCTGACAGAGTGGCACAGGGTTTAGGTTCTCAAGTGGTGGAAAAATGGCATAAGAACATGATATGTGCAATCCGAAAATCAGTCACTGAACAGAACTGACCTATTCCTGAATAGCAGATCAATGCTGTCTCCACTGGACCTGTCAGCTGAGAGAGTTACAGGATGAGAGCAAAAGCATGTTAGTACAAGAGATGAACATGCTTACAGGGACATGTATATGAGAGATACTTAATCACCAAAATAAAATATTACTTGTAAAACAACAAAACACTGATGCTACCAAAAGCTGTGCAGCCTACACAGTCTGCTACAGAAGCTGCAAGACTTAGTGAAAAAACCCTAGTTTTGCCAAACTAATTAAAAAAAACCCCTCTGAAGTGAAACACAAGAAGGAAGGGTAAAAAAAACACTGAAATACCAAAACACAAAAAACAACAACAAAACCACCACAATAAAAATCTATGAGCTTTTTTTTTTTTTCTCAAATCCCATTAATGCAACCAGAAAAAAAACGATCCCGCTGATTTTAGCAGGGTATGGAGCAAGCTTACGAATGACAAATCTTCTTTATATTTTACATGAGGGAAGATTCAACCAATACAAAAATGTTACAGTGCCTGTGAAGTGTCCTGGAAAGTGGTCCATGGATTAGAACAATTAAAAGATTACTCAGGCTCTGACCCTTAAATCTGCTTCTATTCCAGTAAAATCACTGGATTTTTTCTTTCATCCTTGAGAGGGATTTGGCCTTAAATTACAATAGTCTGATAGCTAAATTTACAGAACTAGCAATGCTCTGAAAATACAAAACCTCAGAGAGAAAAAGAGAGCTCATGAAAAAAATAAACCTTATGGGATTATCAATTAAGATATTTTAGCTTCCAAACTTAAAATAAATGGAAAATATGCCATATGAAAGTCTGTAGATATTCAATCATTTTATTTTTATTATATTGAGACCCATAATTGCACCTGGAAGGAAGAAAAAACTGGATCACTTTGTCCCCATTGGTCTAAAAGCGCAAGTACCATCAAGAGACATCTGATTCACTGATAAAGTGAGAAGCAATGAGACCTGTATTAGCAAGCTTCACATGAAAAAAAAAAAATTAGGACAGCCAGAAAAATTTCAGAGGATTTAATTGTTCACATATATATGAAATAAAATCCACACTGTTTTGAAAGTTTAATGAAAAGATACTTGAGTAAGGAGTGTTTCATCTAGCCAATTGTAAATACTGCCATGTATTTCATTACATACACTAAATAAACCTCCCTTTAGATCCTATCTTCTGCTCTGTGACTGATATTCAAAACTTTCAATTTGTTTTGATTGTACAACTGTGTTTGTAAGTAGGCTACAGAAAACAGAATCCTTTATTGAATCATGTGAGTATGCATTTTACCAGGTAAGTTTGACAAATATGCCTTTATCCCTTCCTCGCAGGATTATGTGTGTTTGCATAGAAACAATCTTCTAGGTAAAAACAAGGCTGGCTGAACTGGAGTTAATAATGATCCCTCAGAGAACTGATGTGTTCACGCTGAAGAAGAGTAATTTGCATACAGAGAAATTAAGTATAAAAAAGATGCAGAGACTAAGGGTCTCTGCACTTAGTTTCACAACTGACAATGAAAAAAATAAAGAAACACCAAACCAGAAAACTATTTCCAGGAGGACATGATCAAGATTCAGGTGTAAGCCTAGCAACAGCTTGCTCCTATCCAGCCCTTTATTTACAAGGGTGCTCAATTGCACGAGAATGCATTAACACAAATGCTTGCATGAGAAAGGCCTTGCTAGTACAGGGGTTTGAAAAATCGTTATAAGGCAATGTTCTTGTAACAGACATTTTATGAAGGTAGTCTTGCTATAACCCTAATGGCTGCTTGAAGTAAAACAACACCTTCAGTAAAGCAGAGGCCAGCAGCTTTCCTAATGTAGTTCATAAAATCAGTGTAGAAAAATTTCTAATAACCCTCTGTTTCAATACCCACAGACATAAATATTCCTCGTTTACAGCTCATCTAACCAGATTAAAAAACCACTTGCAACTCTGTTGAAGTAAAACTTAGAAAACACTTATTTCAGTGTTTTTTCTATATCTTTTCAGATTATGTTAGAAAACACGCATGTCTGATCCAGCCACACCTCTAAGTGGAACTGACAGGGTGCAGCAAACATTTTGTTTACCAGACATTTATAATTCAATTTGGAGACATTTGCAAATGTTAGCTTTCAGACTGCCCTCTTAATGGGTTCTTTAACAACTCGGTAGATGCACAGTAACTGTGGGTATATTAAGATAATCAGTCTCAGGAGTAAATGATTCCATCTAGCCTTTTAGTAATATTTTAACCTCAAAATTACAAAAAGAGTCATTTCAACCAACACAGACTGACTAGTTCAAAGGAAATCGGTCTGGCTGACATGTCATGTAAGTGAGAAAATCCAGTAGCAAATAATTTCTAAGTAATTATATCCTGCAGATTTGTTCTGGTGTTAGGAGAACTTTTGGATGGTTTACTCACTCAAATCTTCAGAGTGCTGTGCAGCTGTGCAATATCTCTCAAAGCAAACAAGGGAAATTTTATTATTATTTTAAATTAGTTTGCTTTAAGATTCTGCTTGGGGGGGTTTTAACAGCTCTTAATATTTTTTTTGAACAGGTTATTAATTTAAATGACTTCAGTGCACTCCCTTTAGCAAAAGGATCAAAGACTATTAGACTATGCTGTCAAATTCCAAATAAAACTTATAGACATTTCCAGATGTCAAAACAATGTCTTTTTCAAACCTGGGCTCCTTAACACTATTAAAAAAAAAAAAAAAGGGCAAAAACAAAACCAAAAACAAAACCCAAACAAACGAAGCCAAAACAACCAAAAAACCAAACAACCAAGAAACCCACCAAAACAAAAAAAAACAAACAAAAACCCATAAGAAAAAAGCAAAACAAAACAACAAACCACCACTCTGGCTTCAGGGAATTAAGTAAAACAAAATGCTCTTAAAACCAACTCTCAAACAAACAAACAAACCAACCAGCCAACCCACCCACCCACCCACCCAGAAACCCCAAACCACACAAGCCACAACAGAAAACAAACAAACAATGATGCCACACACCAAAACAAAACCACCACTGAACATTTCAAGATCCTCAAGTCATAAAGAGAATTCAGGTAGAAACTTCAAAAGATGGAATGAAGAGGAAGATTCTTCTTTTTCACCTTGGTGTAAAGTGCCAAAATGTAATATTAAGTCTTCGTGTTCTAAGAAAATATAGAGAGGACTAACAAGCTATTAAACCTTCCAGTGGATGATTTCTGGTATGATTTATTAGCTTAATTGGGGGCACATTTTGTTCCGACCTTTGCAAAGTTTTCATTTCCCAAATGTGATAGATACAAAGTGCTTTTATAATACCAATAATGATTATTTCCTATGGGAAACTGCCAATTTTAAGTTGGTGAAAAACACTATACCAGATGTATATTGAGAAAATGAACACACCAACAGCTAGACTAATTAAAGCCATTCTTCAAATATTAATAAAGCTTTTCACTTCCATGAAATATACCCTGTACATTTTAGTTCAACTGCATCCTTGTCAAGTCATTCATTCAACAATAATACATGTTTGATTAGTGTTTAAATACAGCCTTTATGCTGAACATTCACCTTTCCCTGGCTGTATACCAACACATGTGGGAAGCTGTTTTAACATTTAACCACTTGACTCAAAACCGTATTATTGATATAAAGTTGCATCAAGTGCCAGAAAAATAGATAGGGGGGAGAAAGAAGGACGAGGGGAAAAAAAGAAGGAAACTCCATTAAGGAATATTCAGGACATAACCATGTGCTGCTGCATCACAGAACAGACTCCAGCTCTTACTGATTAGCCATTCTGTACAGTGCTGTTTTAGCTGTTATTACCTCGTATTTAAATGGTATTTGCTGTAATAACTTTGTTTGGTCATAATTATTGAAGTTAAGTCTGATTCCCATTTATGCTCTTGCTAATTTACAATCCTTCACAAGATTCTAAGATGAAATTAGATGAAAATAAAGTGAATATATAAAAATTTTACTACACTTTCACTGCACCTGTATATGTCAAAGAGTATTAATAATGACAAACCTGATTTCATATTTAGTGACAACAGAAAAATCTCCATACTGATAAATCAACAATGAAGAGATGAAAGCTTTTGATTTCCTTAAAAATATTCACCTGGAAACTGTCACAACTGTTTTAAGATTTTTAAAAGGGTAAACTTTCCAGTTCAGAGATTGTGTAAACAGAATATTTATAAAGGAAACAAAACAAAACAAACAACTCTTACAAAGTCCCTGCAACAAATTGCTCCATTAAGACATGTACAAAAAGGCCAGTTAAACCAAGAGAATTTATATTAGTTTATCTTTTAGACTTTTCAGAATACCTTACTAGTTGCTTACCTAGATCTGTAAAAACAAATGAATTGACACAAAAGCAGGCCATAAAGGCTGAAAAGAGCCAACTAGTTCTCAGAGAGACGGATGCATATGACTTGTAGACAGGCTTGTATGCCCGAATGTTCTTCTGTCCGACCCCATCCATCTCCCCCCCCCCCAAGATGCAACTACATCCCTCTGAGTTCAGGCAGGCAGAACTGCTTTTTTAAAGGAAAAATGGGTACCAGTTTCAAATTCAGCTAGCTCAAGCTCCAATTCATATGAAGCAAAAATTTCCCTCATCATAACTCAAGTATTAAAGAGTATTTGATCTGCCTTTCAGAGCAGTGATATTGCTTACTAGACTAAATAAGGCTCAACTAAAGTAAGGCTCAACATGTGAAAAGCAGACCATACCAGGGAAAGTTATTTTTCAACAGATAAAAGTTCAGAATTAATTTCAACCAAAGAATTAATGTGAGGTAGGCATGCCTTTCCATCTTGGTGGAAAAGACCTACTGAATATATAGAGCAAGCTGCTCAGCCGAGGTGAATTCAAACCACATATAAGCCACAGGTATTTTAATAGCTAGGTTAACTGGCTTTTCTCCTCCCGTAACATCTCTAAAGAAGAAAAGATGAGGGTTGCTTTCTCAAGGCTGAAATATAACTCAGCAAGAATAAAATGAAAGACTTTTTTGTCAAACTGAGCAATCCGCTTGTTCACAAACAGAAGCAGGATATATATCATCTAAACCTGCTTTAATAAGGTAAATAAAGCCTTGCTTCCTTTGTATGAGAAGGGTCTGATTGTCCATTAGGCCATTTACTAAAACACTCACTGCAAAACAAGTGGCCAAAGTCGTCCAAATATACAAATGCCTGAGAAAATTAATCTGCATAACTTGAAAAAGCAGTCTATATGTCAGCACAAAAAAATTATCTACAAGTGTTCCAGAGATGTGCTTCCAACTGCTAAACCAGACTGCAAAAGATCTCATAATGATCTTGTTTACAATCCAAATTTTCAGTCTGGTGCAGATCAAATGGCAAAGAGTGCAGTTATGAATTCTAAGTACATTTACTCACTACTTTTCACCATAATATTTAACAAGTCTTATTAATTTTTAAAAGAAATGCCAGTGCAATATAAACAACTGAAAATTGCAACGCGTTGTTAAGCAATAAACAACGTTCCACGTACCTCTGTCTTTCCCCTTTGTTTTAAAGAAAATAACTAGACAGCAGTCTCATCACTCCACATACTGTAACTTTCAAGTCTTGGCAAAGCAACCCTTACACATTGTGTTTCAGATCAGTAACTCAATACGTGCTTCAAAGATCTGGCAGCAGACCTTTGGTGAGTTATTTCCTACTTTTCTGGCTTATGCAACCTGTCGAGTTTGGAAAATTTACACTTCGTAGATTAAGAGGATGTACACAGAGAAAGAGGAAATCATAATAACTACAATAAATATAAATGAAGTTTTGAATGCAAATTTGATTTGCCACAGTTATTTCCACTGCCTGCAAGAATCATTCCGATGCAGAACTGCACATGCCATCATCTCCGATTCCAGTTTTAACAGGTACCACAATCAAAAAGGATTTGCTTAGGTAAACTGCTGCCAGTAAGGCAGAATCCGTAACTATCTCACATATGCACAATCTCTGTTCTCTAACACTCATTTTAAGAGCAACAAGTATTAAAACAGATGAGATGTGAATACCAGAACAAAAGCAGGTTCTAGGAAAGCTGCAGGAAGATGCAGAGTTTTGCCTATGATTAGAATATGTTTACTTAAATACTCAACTAAGTGTTGCTCCTCTAAACCAGACCACAAATGTAATGAGAAAAAACATCCCTCTGAAATTTTCCATAGCTTTGGGATTTAGAGAAGTTGAAGGAAAGAAAGAGAAAAAAACCCACAAACTTTCCAAACACAATGCATTTTCTGGCAGCAATTTAGTCATTTTCCTTTGGGCTTCACAAGGGAACAGCAAGAGCTAAATATGAACGTGCTATTCATGTCCCATAAGACAACACATCCATTTTAAAAGAAATATCTACTAGGCAGATAATCTTTGTGTATCAATAGTATGGCATAGCAGGTAGTTTCAACAGGAGAAGAAAGTCAGAAATGCATAAAATTTTGTCCAAACTCAGCTGTGCACATCACATTACTTTCTTCCCCACCACAGACGTAATTCTTATATCTGACAGTTTATTACATTTCCCATTTATTCTATCTTGCTTCATTTATTTTGCAGCTCTCCCCATACCCTCCAGACTCTTCCACTTATTCTTTCACTCACCATTTCTCTTTTTTTTTTTTTTTTTTTTTTTTTTTTTACACTTGGCCTCAGTTCAAGTCAGTGGCAATAATCCCACTGATCTGTCTGCAAAGGAATCCCTTGGGAATGTGGGAATGTCACCATCTCTGCTTCTGTCACCACTGCCTTTCAGCTTTCTCACCAAGTCATGCCATCTGAGTTAAGGTTGAGAAATTGAAAAGAGAATAGTTTCCTCCACTCCCTTCTACTCTATTTTCAGACATATTCTGGTTAGAGCAGACTTGTGCTTTGGTTTCATCCTGGAGGCAATTTAATTCACCACTAAGAAAGTAAGTGACCAAGTGGAAAAAAAAAAAAAAAAAAAAAAAAAGGGGGAAACCACAAAGAATCCAAGATGTCTTAGTGAGCTGAGCCTGAACAACATGGTTTGCAAAAACTCCACTTTCTTCAGGATTTATTGAAGTCTAATAATATGAACTACAATCTTCTATTTCACATCTCCTGCCCAGTTCTTCCCACACTGTCCATCTTAGCATACAGGACCAGGTCTCTGCACATTTTAAAAGAAAAAGATTATAACACTGGGCACTGATGAAACATAAAATTTAAGTACAATAAAACCATATCTTATATCTTCCTTACACAACATTCCCATACCTTTTCAAAAAACAGAATAGTCTTTCCTTCCTGGTGAGTGGCAGGTAAATCTTAGGTGGAAAGTTTTACAACACATAAATAAATACCCAAGTAAAAGAAAACAGCCTTTTTCAGCCCAAATAACTCATACCATAAATGTTGGGTCCTGTATATTCTGATTGCTTGCTTCTTTCCTTTTTCTGGATTAGAATGTCTGAAGATTAAGACATGGTTTAAGACAGACCTACCATGGAATAATTTGAGACAGTAGTCTGGTAAATTAGAGAGTCAAAGTCCACCCTTCAGTCATTCTTTCCCCACTGACCCCTGATCTGCCAGTACAAATGAAAATGGATTCAGATGAAAAATCATAGAATGGTTTGGATTGGAAGAGACCTTTAAAGGTCACCTAGTCCAACAAACAACTAGCGTAGGTTCCTCAGAGCCCCATTCAACCTGACCTGGAATGTTTCCAGGAATGGGGCTTCTACCACCTCTCTGGGCAACCTGTTCCCATGTTTCACCACCCTCATTGTAAAACAATTCTTTCTTATCTCTAATCTAAATGTCCCCTCTTTGAGTTTAAAACCATTACCCCTTGTCCTGTTACAACAGGCCCTGCTAAAAAAAAAAAACCATCCCCATCATTAAGTCTTAAGTCCCCCTTAAGTATTAGAAGGCTGCAACAAGGTGTCCCCAGAGCCTTCTCTTCTCCAAGTTAAAAGCCTTTTAGAATTTTATTTAGCAGGCCTGCTTTTTCAGCCAGATCAGTCATCCAATTCACTAGTTACTTACACAGACTCTTGGTGTGAATAAGCATCTAGGGATGAGAAATTAAGACACTGGGAATGAGACTGAGGACTACTTTCCCTATCCGAAGTATCAGTTTAAATGTACATGAAACAACAGGGAACCTGACAACCGAGACAATAACTACTGCCATAGATTATCTGTATGCTTTTGTTATCACTTGCTTTTTAGCTCCCAGAGGTCTTCCTCCTCTCTGAACCATCAACCTTTCTCAGTCTGAGACCTTACCCAGTACATTCTGCTCTTTCCATGCTCACCTTTGTCACCAAAAAGGGCTACCCATTGCTGGATTTTGCTGTAATTAAATAGAACAGTTTTCCAAAGGAAAGTATGAAGATGACAAATAGCAGGGAATGTTTGGTAAACAATGCTTCATCTGGACACTGTAAGCTTCATCTCTTTCTTTTGCCCCTCTGCTTTTGTTTTATACTGTTGACTCCAACTTTTAATGACAGAAGATATTTTAAGCATTCCTGACCTAGAAATATGCTAAGAGAACTTTTCACAAAGAAAACATTGTCCATCTGAAGGGAAACTCGGTGTATACTCAACCGAAGTAAGCTACACGTATTGTTTACAATCAGCAGGTAACTTTTCAGACCTTCTGAAAAGTCACTTCCATTTTGGAAGCAGTTACCACGCCCCACATAACGACCAGTAAGCAAATACTGTAAGGACTAAACCTCATCTTCAATTTTGTCAGTACTTTAGGAGTATGTTCAGCAGGTGTGATGTGGTATTAGTGCAGATCCACACTGGCATAAGAAAAGACAAATGAAAAATATTCCTGTGATTGTAGCAGATAGGTTACACAATTCATCAATATTTGATCTTTTCAAGTAAAGCAAGTAAGCAGTGTAACTTAGAAATTACAGCAGATAATTCTTAAAAGTCCGTTGGTGTGAGCAGCACCACATGAACAATGTGTTTGCATGTGTAGCACTTTCACAGTGTTATGTCACCTATGGCACTATTTTTGAGGTCCCAGAAATGTGAACAAGTTAGTCATGTAAATGTACTCCCTCAACTGTTAAAGCAAAATCAGTAGCTACTTCAGATGTAAAGATCATAGCAGACATATTCTGTTAAACTTCAATACTCTTAAGAACTTTGGTTTTAGAAGAGACAGCAGTCTTCCATTTTGTAAACACAAAGGAGAGGAAGAACTTCAGCAATGGTATGATTAAGTATTCTGTTAATGTTCTGCTTAAATACAAGACAAAATTGGATCATTTCACATCCCCTTTCTATCAGCCTTGAGGTTCAGCTGCTCTGCCCTTTGCCCCAATCCTGCCACAGCACACAGACCCCTTAAGCAACAGGTTTCAATACGGAATAGAGAGCAGGGTGGGCAAACTATTTACGTGCCCTGAAAGGATGACAGAGTTGAAAGTATCTCATTCAAATCTGTCTCATTATTTATGCCATAAAATTACTATCTTAAAGGAACCTGCCAGTACTCTGACATTATTCTGAATATAAGAGTAAGATAAGAAAAAGTACTACTTTTTTTTTAAATGAAGACTGCAGACTGCACAGCTGCAGAACATAAAACAAGAGAAACAAAAGACTCACAGATAAATACACCTCACACATTAGCTCCTAATACTGCTGCCATCCTTTTGTGATTCTGGCCAGCAGTCCATTAAGTGCTCATAAACTCGAGGCTGAGGATCAGTTATTCAACAACACCTTTAAACCACATTAATGGACAGCATTTTAGTAGCAGAAGTCCTCACTTTCTTTTACTGTTCAACTTACCTTTGGCAATGGCTTTAATTTACATCTCTCCCTTTCTTTACCTTCATTCAGACAAGAAGGTATTTTAACTTTTTCCAAGCAAGGGGGAGTCAGACACCAGTTTGAGAAAAATATTAATGTTCCTTCACCACCAAATGATTCAAATACTGCCTGCCTACAGGCTAAACAGAGTCAACCAGTGGCTGCTCCAATGTGCAGAATTGTTAGCAGACACTTTTGCACAAGACTGGGCTGTACTCTAAGCAGAGATAGAGGCTTTTCTTCATATTTCTCATATAAATATACTGTGTGTGACTTTTCTTAAATGACAAAGTGCACAATTACAAGAATAACGCAGGCAATGTGTAACTAGTTCTTACTGAGCACAAGATACAGTGATAACTAAGAATCCCCTTGGAGCTGATAATGAGGCTGATGTTAGGTCCCCATCTGAGAGATGCAGTAGCACATGAGTACCCACACAATAGTGCAGGCAACTTCATCAAAAATACACATGCCCAATAATCTCACTGCCCTTTAATCTACCCCCCAAAAAAAATCTGCAATTCCAACCTGTAAAAGTATCACAGGATCTTATTTCACCTTCATAAAAATCAACTAAAAAGTCATGATGAATAAAATCAAAGAGGTAATTGTGATGATTAGTTCATTGTTTTAATTATTGTTGTATTCAGGAATGTCCAGTGTATGTTATGCATAGCTTCACATCATAAACTATCAGAGATTCAGCACTCCTTCCTTCCCATTGTGTTGGAAATCATAATTTTTGAAAATCGTTGGCGAGTTCTCTCTTCAGCTCAATCTCTTTCAGAGCAGGAAAGAGATCAAAGTTCCTGTAGCTCCTGATGGCATTAAAGGAAACACGAGAGGTAATGATGTGATGCGATAAAAGCAGTATCTGCCTGTGCACGCCCCTGTCCTTCCACCACTATGTAAACAAAATAAACCTGTAAGGATATGTCAGCTGACCTGATCTGAAAAATACACTGTCCACTGTAGTGAAACAGACAATAATGCATGATAGTCTCAATCCTTAATATAATGTTTTAGCATGCTTCTTACCCAAAAAAACTATCCTGGGCATCCTCATTGTAACAAGTAACTACAGAATGATACTTACAGACCCTAAAACTGACTGTACAAATTGTGACTTGCCTGGGGCTATTTTTGCTTTGGTTTTGTTTTGCTATTGATCCAAATCTTCTTCACATTTACTTGATGCAAATTCAGAAGTTCTAGAATGTACTACTTTGTTCCTGAAGTTTCTGAAGCCTTTGACTCAAGACTTTCAAGTGTGTAAAGCATATGGCGTATCCTTATGCATGCCATGTTTAAATGGTTAAAAATGGTTCCACATGGAAAATTAAAAGTGACATCTCCAACTTCCTTCATCTAACTCCACACATAGTGGCTCTTCCCTCTTTACTTTGAAAGCCTACTATATGCTTAAATAGCTATAGTAGCAATAGATACTCAAGGTAAACTGATTCCCCCCCTACTTCTTTGTCAAGTTTAATAAATGAATCAACTACCTCAGCAGTTCTGTCACTGGTGTGATTTAATCCTAAATCTCTAGTGAAAACTCCACTGCTTACACTTGCATAAGAAGTTATCACTACCTGCATTTTGAGACTTTTGCTCTAAGAAAGTATTTACAGAAGAGTCTAGTTTCCAAGCAAGCCATTTCTGGCCAATTCAAGTTTAATTTCCTTTTTAATTGCATCAGCCAAGTGTACTTGCATGCACAGAACTATTTTTATCAATCACAAATAAAAATGATTGTGATAGAACACACCAGGTCACAGTGCAACAAATTCCAAGTCATTGTGGTGTACAGCATAGGGATAAATCAACAATGAAAACCAAGGAAACAGAAGTGCCTTAAAATGACCAATGCCAAGGTTTTATGTATATAAAGCACTGTCTACAACTATTTGCCATTACTTCTAATTCTAAAAATTCCAGAAGACCAATGCCACCATACCCTTTGGTGTCAATGACTTCTTCCACACTGAAATATTCCTGCGAAACATACCTCTAGAGCAGATCTATCTGCAACTGGAATCCTCCTCTGATAAATCCTCTCAGATTGTAACAGAGAATTCCAATGCGAATTTAGATATTGTTGTTATTCATATAAAAAAAAAGTAAATACACCATCTCATGATATTCACAAAAATTTCAGTAGAAGAACAGTGCATGAAGTTTTACACTCTACTTGCATATGCTCTGCTTCTATGCAGTGAGGATGGGCATCAAAGTGCTCACTTAAACTAAACTGAACAGCTTGACCAACAGGGCAAGATTGCGGTCTGACTCAGAATTTTGCCCTCTATGTTAAGGAATTGGTAAGACTGTGAGAAGCTGTCACTTAAAAATAGCCACAAGAAGGTTGAAAGCTTATGGGCAAGAATCGGGGATTGAAACAGCAAAGGGAACCTTGTGGTTGGTGTCTACTACAGGCTGCCTGATCAAGGGGAGCTTATTGACGAGGCCTTCTTACTCCATCTCCAAAGACATTGCACTTAACAGCCTCTTGTGTTACTAGGGGATTTCAACCACCCAAATATACGTTGAAAAAGTTGCATGGCAAGCTGTAGGCAATCCAGGAGACTCCTCGAGTGCCTAGATGACAACTTCCTAAGGCAGGAAATATACACAAGACCCAATGGTCACAAATGCTAGTGAACTCATCAGGGACATCAAGATAGGACGCAGCATTGGCTGCAGTGATCATGCATTAGTGCAGTTCACTGTCCTAAGGGGTATAAAGGGAGATGAAAAGCAAAATCAGGACTCTAAATTTCAGGAAAGCAAACTTCCAGCACTTCAAGGAGTCAGTCTGTAAGACTCCTTGGGAAACAGTCCTTAGGGACAAGGGAGCAGAGCACAGCTGGCAGATCTTTAAAGATGCTTTTCATAGAGTGCAAGAACTCTCGATTCCCAGCTGTAGGAAATAGGGTAAGGAAGGGAAGAGATCAGCATGGCTGAGTCAAGACCTTCTGGTCAAAGTAAAACACAAGATGAGACTGCACACTCAGTGGAAGCAGGGACAGATAGCCTGGGGAGAGTACATGGGCATTGTCCAGTAGTTTAGGGACAAAGTGAGGAAGACCAAGGCACAGCTGGAGCTGAACTTGGCAACAAATGCAAGGAAAAACAAGAAGGGCTTCTATAGGTTCATAAACCAGAAGAGGAAGACCAAAGAAGGCATACCTTCCTTAAGG
The DNA here is from genome assembly GCA_027560015.1 of Chloroceryle amazona. Lineage (NCBI taxonomy): Eukaryota > Metazoa > Chordata > Aves > Coraciiformes > Cerylidae > Chloroceryle > Chloroceryle amazona. The sequence continues at coordinate 41,799 of JANHFX010023732.1, forward strand.
AACAGCAATGGTGAGTTAGTAACGACAGATGAGGAGAAGGCTGAGGTCCCGAACAACTTTTTTGTCTCAGTTTTTAATTGAGTGCACCCTCAGCAAGTTTGCTGGGTGGTGCAGTTGATATGCCAGAGGAATGGGATGCCATCCAGGGGGACCTGGACAGGCTGGAGAGGTGGGCTCAGGTGAACCTTGTGATGTTCAACAAAGCCAAGTGCAGGGTCCTGCACCTGGGCCAGGGCAACCAGCATTATCAGCATAGGCTGGGAGAAGACATGCTAGAGAGCAGGTTTTTTGGAAAAAGACTTGGGGGTGCTAGTAAATGAAAAGCTGGAAATGAGCTACCAGTGCGCAATGCCAGCCCAGAAGGCAAATCAAATTCTGAGCTGCATTGAAAGAAGTGTGGTCAGCAGATTGACAGAGGGGATCTGGCCCCTCTACTCTGCCCTGGTGAGACCTCACCTGGAGTACTCTGTCCAGCTCTGGAGCCCCCAGCACAAGAAGGACATGGACCTGTTGGAGCACAGTCACAAAAATGATTAGAGGGCTGGAGCACCTCTCCTATGAAGACAGGCTGAAGGAGTTGGGGTTGTTCAGCCTGGAGAAGAGAAAGCTCTGAGGCTTGATGAGGCTCTGAGCAGCCTGACCTAGTTAGAGATGTCCCTGCTTCCTGCAGGGGGGTTGGACTAGATCACCTTTAGAGGTCCCTTCCAACCCAATACATTCTATGATTAGTGAGAAAATAGCATTTGCTGCAACAAGGCTTTTGAGCCTGCTCAAGGCCTGGGTGATAAAGCAAGTGGATTTTTTTTTCCACAATTTTAAGGCGAGAAGAATCTGCTGCAATCACAGACTAGAGCACTTAAATTGTCTTTGCAGCTGTCTTGAGAATGTCCCCACATTATTACTGTAGTTTAGTCAGGCCTGTGGGGGAGGAGGATGGAGCAGAGGGGAAGGATGGATAGATGACAAAAGATCAGCTTATTACCCACCTGTACTTCCTAGAATGTTAAGGGTATTACAAAGAGATGATGCCACTGAGGACCTAGAATAATATGCCCATCTGGGTCACTGATTATCCTCACACACTCTTCTTTCTTAGTGTCAGGATATCTGGTTTTCAGGAGAATGCAGCATACTCTGAATTTGCAGTTATGACCGAAATATCTATTAACTTCTCTTGTTCTCTCCATCCATTTTTTTTTTTCCAGAATACATTTCTCATTCTCCTGATATAGACAACACAGTGCTGAAACATTAAAACTTAGTTTAAACCTGAAGTGATCTAGTAAAAAAAAAAATCAAATTACAATGTTGAAAGAACAAGAAAAAAAACATACCTTTTGAAAATCAGAGATTACACTGTAGAAATTTACATTGTTCCATTGTAGAGAATGTCGTCTTTTCCCTAAAAAAAAAAAAGCCTTAATTGTGCATACTAATATTTAATTACCTAGTAAAAATACAGTGAACTACTTCAAGACCTTTTTTCCCCCAGAAATCATTTCCCCTTAGGGATCAGAATATGTACACTGTAGCAAGCATAAACATCACACACTCAGTGAGTTTTCATTTAAATTTCATTTTATTTTGTAATTTCCTCCTTTGTTATCTAAACAAAAGCATCACAGCTGCAGGTGAAACTAATACATGGTATCCATTCTTCCAAGCATTTAAAATTTTTAAGTAACCCTACACAATGAGACCAAGAATGGAGTGCATCAGGAGCAGAGAAAAAGATGATACATTTTATTCTGAGGTACATAATACATCTCCTTCTCAGCCCAGCTTTTGGTAAAAAGTAAATTATGCCATCATTACCAGTGCTGAAACATACATCCCCCCCATTGCTTTTGCCTTAGAAGGCTGAAAGCATCAACCAATTCACTGATGCCCACTTCTGTCATTCCCCCTTCTATTTGTGTGAGGAAGGGGCTGGCAGAACAGGGGCATTTGATGCTTCTGGGCAGCACAAATGGGTAAAGGGATTTCATGCCATTCCCAAGGCTCTAGACATCAGAGCAGCAATAGGGTCAACATCAGAATCCTAGTGACATTCCAGTATTTTCAGTCTGCAACATACTCCATGCATCGTAAAGTTGAGTGCTTCAAGGAAAAACTGGCCTCTTCCCAAGCTTCTGCCTAGGAAGCACTTACACAGAACCTCTGGCTGTAACACGTGTATCAATAATACCAGCTGCTTTGCTGTTGCTACTTTACCCTCTTTTTTTTTAAATACACAAGCTCAATTGAATTCTATACCCAAGTCATTTTTATGACAGCTTAAAATGGACATGAGCACAACAGCCACTCAACAAGCAAAGCAGCATATTTTTGGAAACCAGAATTAAAAGAACAAAAGTGTTCAAAAAATGAAGTCAAATTCAAATTTAATTAGAAATTATGTATTATAAGAGAAGATGTTTTAAAAGAAAAAATAATGAGTGTTCTGCATTGAAAAATAATACAAACTTGACTGTAGCTCTTGCAAATGAATCTCTATCAAGAGCTCCTACACATATGGGCAGAAGCTGTATTTTTCTCTCTCATTAAGCTTCATCTTTGTCCTTCAAAGTAAAATAAATTGAACCCTAAAATTAAGAGCATCCACTAGGTACATACTTAGCATTCAATCCCATCTGATACCTTTCAAGATTGAGGTACAGAAGGAAAAAAAACAAACCACAAAACCAAAAACCTTCAGCAAGATTAGAAGCAGAGGTTCTAGAAAACAAGTGTCTCAGCCAAGAGAGGCTGGAGCATGTCGTAGGTCTAGCATTTGCCTTGAAAATTCACAGTGCATAGAACATCTCAGGTAGTATCTCAGAGGGACTGAGAACCACAGCAATCACTGTTACAGAAATGGGAGCAGTTAGTTTCCTGTTGAAGTTTCCCAAAGTTGCCAAAAACTTCCATTAAAACAGAAGTTTTTCCAAAACATACATAGTGACTCTTGAGAGAATGATGACTAGGTACTTTGTTCTCATAAAAGACTGTCAGCGCCTTCTTCTAGTAAAAGAATACACAGTGCCTTTGATTATTTTTTTAATGCCTCAAACACTTTCATTTTGCTAGTGCACTTTCAGGCTAGCCTCAGTAGGTCATAATTACATGACAAGATACCACTGGGTCTCCACCACCTCACAGCTGCACACAAAAGTGTCCTTACACTTCTGGGGTCAACTAAAGCCAACTTAATGCTAAAATAAACTCACAATTCAAAACATATTTCTGTTGGAAAAACAAACACATTACAAAAATATTTTCTAGCACACAAATTATTCTAATAGTCTGCAGTAAGAGATAAATTTCAGCTATTTTTGTTCTCTTGCAGATCGTGGTCAAATTTCAACACTGTTACATCAGCATAAAAGCCAGCACAGCTCCGCTGAACTCAGCGGCATCATACCATACCTAATGCACGTAACAAACAGAATCTGCTTCAACTGGTTTTAATCATTGACATCTTTCTGTACTGGTAAAATTGCCATTAGGCTCTGAAATTTCTCACATTCCACATAAACAAATGAGTACAATCTCATCAATTTAATGAAAATATATACATATTTTTACTTATGCAAATACCAAAACCTTTTTTCTCATCACCAGTTAAGTATTTCTTCAAAAGCTTTGTTTGTGTTCAAAATCTCCAATGGCCTTTTTAGTAAGCCTGTAAATTCTTTAAGGGAAATTCTTAAAGCGAGAGTCAAGTCTCAGTTACTGAGGGAGAAACACTGAGCAATTCATAATTCACAGTAACCCGTACTACTGATAGGGTAACAGACAGCAACTGCAGCCTCAGGCTGCCTTTGTTCCACAGCTCATTGTAAAGGCTAAAATAGAAACCCTCTAACATGTCCATTTCTCTCCTGTTCCAAAGAACAGCACTAAATTTTTAAAAAGAGGTGAATAAGCTGCTCCTAAGTACCTTGATACCTGTGGGTTTTGGGTTGTTTGGTTTGGGTTTTGTTTGGGGTTTTTTGTTGTTTTGGTTGTTTTGGTTGGTTGGTTTTTGTTTCGTGTGGGTTTTGGTTTTGTTTGGTTGTTTTCAGAGGATCATTAATTTTATGTTTCTCACTTCACTTTATATTCACACACCTAACTACATAGGTACCACAGGATCTCAATTGCAACTGAGCACCTAACCAGATGTTGAGGCATTGAATTCTGAAGCATCTGATGTTCATCACTGGCTAGAACACTGATTTCTTAACTACTGTTCAGTAAGACAAGACTTCTTGACTAGTCACCTGAACTTTCCTATCACCTTAAATATACCACAGGGATTGTGTCTGCCCATGGGTCTGTCCTCCCCCCATGTGACTTAACCCCCTAATAAACTACTGGGAAAGGACTTAAGTTTTCAAAACCCCCAGCTAAATCATGATAAAAGGAGGGACAGCCTTCATTTAGACTCTGGGCTTGTCAACAGATTTTATTTTTCTTTCAAAGCAGAAAACAAGTTTTCATTAACAGGTATTTAAGATAGATGTTTCTTTTTCACCTTTCATTCTCTAAAATGCCTGGGGAGAATAATCCAACAGGAACATACTTCTAGATCTTTGTAACCTCTTCACACCTATGGACACTGGCCTATGGGTGAAGAGCATCTCCTTGAGTTACCCAAGTCATTAGAATCTTAAACGTGACAATTTTAGTCAACCAGTATATCCTGATGCAGTCATTACCTACCAAACCTTCACTCATTTCTTACCAAAAAAGAATATCAACCATAGCTTATCTGTTTATTAGTTATTTTTAGGCACACAATTTTTAACATTCTTTCAGACCTAATTTCCTATACAGCAATGTGAACATGTAGTTTCTAAAAAGGCCCTTAGTTTGTAATTTTTTTTTCTAGATCTGGGAAAAATACACAAACAACAAACACACCCCCCCCGAAACCCACCAACACCCATCATCACAGAGAATCAACAAAACACAACAAAAAAAACCAAAGAAACAAAATAAAAACAAATAAAATTTCACTCTAACACTAGGCCTTTGATAAGATGATGCCAGCTGGTGCACACTTTTGGGCAGGAAACCACACTTAGCAAAACAATGCTATAGCAGCACTCTGCCTCACAACAGTATGGAACAAATCTGTGTAGTGCCAGCTCATGCCTTCAGTGGGGCAAGCTGTTCTAGCAAAAGCCAGTTTCAAATCATTCATTTGAAGGCTCTGAGAAACCTCATCTCCTTCCTGGAGTGGAGTCTTGCCAGGGACATCAGTCTGTTGCTGTGACACACTGCACACAATTCAGTTGCTTCCTGCTCAAAGCATTACATAATTTGAGCCTCTGGTATATCTTTCTGGAACATCTCATGTACTAATCCACAAGATCAGCAGCCTCTTCAGTTGCCAGATCATAATGCACCTTTTCTTCATTGATAGTGACCTGGATGGCACTGACTATGGGGCATACGGCTGTCTGTTCCCAAGTAAATAAAAATTAGACAGTATGATTCACAGAGACAGACAAAAGCAGCCTCTAAATACATAGTTAAACACAATTATTGGTCAATAACTTCAGAAATTGTAAACAAAACCTCATACAGCAAACAACACTATGTATTTCTACCAAAGGATAACTACCTACAGTAGTTACCTAGAAAAAAAAAAATTCTGCTGCAGTTTAAGAGGTTTTCAAGCTACGAAATTATTAATTTCTGATGAAAGCATTAATTCAAGACTTCACTTAGAGCATTACAAAGAATCCAGGTCAATTTTGGTTAAATGCTTTTACTCTGCTTGGACCAACCAAATTTTTTTTATACAAAAAAATTCATTCTAACTAAGAGGAAAGTTTAGGAGTGTCTCACCATATCCAAAGAAACCAAAACTGAACGGCAATCCCAGATGCAATATACACTCAGGGATGGCAATGGACAGCATGCAGAGGTGAGAAGATGGGAAGAGGATGGATATTTCTTTCAAGCCCGCAAACCACCAGCTGCCAGCACCTGGAATCACCAAGGTAAAAATGCCATCATCTCAAGTCTCCTGGGGAAGCTCAGCATGATCACAGAAATCATACTGTAGCTCAGTCGTTCTTTTTGGGATGTGTCCCATGTAACAGAAACTGGAAGCTTATTTCTTATCATTCCTGTTTTGAAATGTAGGCCACCAGCTCCAACATAGTATATCCTGATCCACACTTTTACTATTCTAATCCTCCATAAAAGCAAGAGAAAGGGATTAAGCAGTATTTTTTTTCCCCTGGAATGTTTACTGAGATAATCACAGATTGGTTATAATACAAGATACACTGCACAGTGCAAAGCAACACAAGCCATTCCCATAACACATGGGAAAGTATGTAACTGATCATATTAGGTATGTTCCTTCAGGAAGGTTAAATGGTAGCAAGCTCTTTTAGAATATACCAAATAGATGCACTGCTTTTTCATACAGCCTCTTTTCTGACAATCATATTGTTATACTTTTTTTTTAAGCTGTTTTACAAAGTGTTATTAATTACTAAAGCTGTCTGTGCATCTAGAGAACACTTATTATGCCGCCTTTCCTTCCTACTGGACTGCACAGTGAAGATACAGCTACTGCTGCATATTTACAGCCATTTTTATGCTAGCAGATGTTAGACAAAAAAAGCTGCTTTTTTTGTCTTTCAAGAAGAAAGTGGTGGGAATACACAGACACTATCAGTAAAAGCAACAGAGGATAGCAAGCCACTGGCCATAGACATTTCATTCATACAAACATCTCTTCCCCCTTCTTATCCTGCTTTCCAGGTTTTTTTTGATTCCATAGAAGAATATGACTGGTAGTCACTTCACAATGCACTGCAAGGCCTAACTAAATACTGGCATCTTTTTGCGTCTCAACAAAATATACATAGCTAAAATTAAACTACAGCTGGCTTAAAAACACTTTTGCTTCTACCCACCTAGAACACATACGCCATTCACCATAAACATGTTTAGTCACTGAAAAATATTAAGTGTAAAAGAAAAATTTATGCTGTAGTAAATGGGGATACATTTCAAGATAATCTTGATTACAATCTCTGAATCTGGCTGGACCCAGCTAGTTAAAAGTGACATTATTGTGATAGGCATAGCATGGTACTTCAATGCAAAAAATTAATTACATTCTACCAGATACTAGCATAGGGGTTGAAATACACTCAAAAAAATAAATATTTGCATTATTGGTTTGCATTATTCTACCATAACATTTTTATACCGAGTTTAAACATTAAGCAGCAAGTACAATTCCTCTTTTTTAAAACTGATGCAGTTTGTTGGAGCAAAATTTGATACAGCTAGCCAGATTTCCTGTCCACTTGTTTCTCCCACAGAAAAAAATGGGATACGTTGCTTTAATTTTCTGTTTGTCCAGTTAACAGATCAAAGCATTACAGATCAGCAACAGAGGTTTACAGAGCCTCACTGTGCAAACATTCTGGGCCTGATGCTGCAGGCTTTACTGAAGCAAATCTCTTATGATGGCAGCCAGTACTAGGTTGTCCAAGGTAAAAATGTACAATTTAAAGGGAAGTTAGTAACTTTGAACTCCCATTTGACTGAAAACTATTAAAACATGCAGCTTGAATTTTTATGCTGATCTTTGCCACGTGTAATTAGAATTGTTTCACCCTTGCATTCTGTTGCCTATATACTGAAAAGTGTGTTTAGCTCTAGGCTCTTCCAGACTGGTGTTATAAATTCTTTGCAGGAAGGAACATTTTTAACAAGTATGTACAACATCTAAAAAAAAAAAAAAAAAAGATTGCAGAACCACTAGTAGATCCCTGCTTTAAGACTGCAAGGTGTCAAATAATTTTTATTATAGCTGAAACATCTTTCTAGTTCTATACTTTTTATATCAGATTGCAATTCTGCTCAGTCTCTTCCATTCCTTTTCACATCCAATTGAGCAGTCGAGTTTGTTCAGGGTTTGTTCTTTGTTGCCTCTCTCAGAACTAAAAGGAAAAGGGAGGAAATAAACAGCAACGCAACTCATATAAATGAGTTAGTTTTAAAATTGACAGGGATGTTCAGGGGTAGGCCTGATACCTGCAGCTACTTCAGTTCAGGGCGGGGGGGGGGAGTGGTGTGCAGTTTTTTATCTGTACATATGGTTTTGACTTGAAAGTGTCTCTTTAAGGAAGTTTTGCTGATTCGGACTATCTCCATACTGTTGTCAAAATAAAAGAAAATAAAATAAGGCACTCCAGTGTTATGCTCTGAGTTACAAGGTTTACACAGGGAATTCTCATACCTAGAAATAACACAAAGAAGCACATTTACATTTTTGCTAGGTGGTGTCAAAGAGCATACGCAAAAAGTCTGCTTGATAAATATCCTATATCAGACTATGCTTCCAAAACTGAAAAGAATGGAACTTTACTACTGCTGGGCTATAAATCAAAACTAGATTTGTTCCGTAACAAAGGTATTAAAGACAATAGCCTCTAAAAACTACACAACATGTCAATATAAGTAGTATGAGCAATGCCTTGCTCCATACATTCAGCTGTACTTCTGGGAGTTTGTCTTGGTATTGTGTGCCCCTGATTTACTTCATTTTGATTTGCAAGTCAAGGTCAAGACGTAATTTACCAGAAACCCCCCTTGCTAACACACGCAGGACTCCTACCATGCTAAAAAAGAAAAAGTCTCAACAAGTGGAATATAAAAAGATACAAAATTGTCTGAAAGCTGCTTTATACCTTTAGACACTTCAGCATGTTGAATTGAACAGCATGGATGCTGTTTCTTTATAAGTTGCATGAAATTGTGTTGTACACATATACTAATTAAAAACCCTACTGCAGTGTATTCCCTCATCTGAGGTATCAGCAAATGGGCAACAATTAGGTTACAAAAAATACAAAGCTGGTTTTCTAAAAAATGCCATAAAATAAATAATGCAAGGATAGTTCCTGCCCCAGAAACCTTGCAATTTAGGGCATGAAAGGAAGAATCCTTAAGGGATCGTACAGAAACTACCTAACTCCCCTGAACTGACATTCCTTTGTGTTGTACTTCAGTTCCTATTTTAAGGACTACACCAGAAGTATCCACGTTAGGCGCACTGCTGAAGGCTGCTGTTGTCTCATTGTTCACAAGACAATAAGCCATCATGTCAAGCATTATCATGACATTTAAGACAGATATTAAAAAATTCCATACTTGGAACACTGGGGGGGGGGGGCACTTATGTCTCTGTATCTTACTGTATTAACAAACATTTTCATTTAGAGCAACAACAACAACAAAAATCTAATATTAGAGGTCTGCTACATCAGCTATGTGTATGCCCAAAAGATCTGGGAAGGGGAATAGGGCTAGATGGCAGAATTACCAAACTGGTATCAAACAGCAAAGAAAGATCTCTCAGGCTGGGCTCCTATCATTCTTGCATCACAAAAGTATACATATTCTAACCCAGTAATACTACCAAACTTTCTACGGGATCAAGCATGTCCAAACAGCCATTCCATTCTCTGCAGAAACTAAGCTAATAATTTTTAAGAAGTTACATCAGCCTCAATACAGTAATGTACAATTCCAGCAATTTCTTCCATCCTGAAAATGTGCAGCCATTGGCACCTGATCTCAAAAACTAGGAGGCTGGCTTTTTTATGAAAAAGCATTTTTAGCAAATAATTGTCAGCCTAGTGCTACAGTAAGAAGCATCTGCACCTTGAGAATGCTTTGTGGCTATACACTTCCCTTTGGAGGAAATAATACAAGTGCCACTGGCTGTATAGTCAATAGGATACTGATGACTAAAGTTCTGAAGCCAAGTCTGCAAAATGTACAGACTAATTTAATCATATCTCAACCTCTGAAAGTCTGGGCTTGTGCAGCTGTAGCATGACATACTCGGGTCAGTTTTATTTCTTGTAGATGGCATACCACCTGCCAAGTAACTCCTGACACTATTTAGTTTTTTGTTACCTTTCTTTTGTCAGGTCATAGTTCAAGATCAAAAAAACAAAACACAACCAAAAAACCAACCAAACAATAAAACAGATGCTATTTAGTTAACTATCCAATAGAATAACCTTTTTCTTCCCCCTCTCCCCCTCCCCATCTGTCTCAACTTAGGAAGCTACAAAAAAGGGGAGGAAAAAAAAAAGTGACTTGCTCTATCTTTCTCAAGGCCAAACCAAGGCCCAAGTGAGAAAGCAACAGTAGCAACTCAGAGCAAGACATGATCTACAGAGCTACTTACTATATCAAGACCAAGAATGAAAGATATAAAGGGAAATAAATAGTAAACTTTACATAAATTGCTTCTCATCAGTTTTGCAAAGAATACCATCTCACCAATCCTTAGTTCATGGGTTTTTCTCAGAATAAGCGGCACTGAGAACAGATACCCCTCACACAGTCATTTTTTCTATTATTATTTTCCCCTTGCAACAATTAAAGGAATAAACCAGTAAGTGGACCCACAGTTTTCACCTATGACTCCTCCTCGGTAAAACTGCAGATGCATAAGCCCAGTCAAAATAGTACAATAGCATAGAGTGAGAGAGAACAGATAAATTGCAACAGCCTTCCAAAAGTCACCTTAGATGAGGCACAAGGTGATTCCAAGTAGAATATGAGATTCAAATTGACTTAGGTTACGTGCTTGTAACACCTAGACTATGTCAACATTCCTAATCATGAAGAGGCATTTTTTTGTTAAAATCATGTGTCAGGTAATTCCATTAAGAGATATATGTGCTAATAACCAGCTGAACTCATAACCACCCCGCTAAGCAAAACAGGTCCTGCCAAAAATATTCTTTGGTTTCTAAAACCCAAGATGTGATTATAGCATGAAAAGGTGGAATAAGAAGAAAAATAAACAAACCAACCACAGCAGAAGATATTAATCCACTTTCAGTCACCTTTAAATTAGAATTCATTAACATGACTTAAAATTAAAAGTATTATCTTTTCTCCAACTTCTACAAAAAAAAAAAAAAGCCAGAAATTTATGTGTACTTCATGTTTAGAGAAGCAACTGAAATAGTGAATTGGCTTCTTTGTGAGAGTTTCCATGTACTGGTTTATGAAATTAAGCAGTATTATCAGAAAAACTATTATCATTTACATAACCAATTATTTTTAAAGCTGAGATGTACCTCATCTAACAAATATGATAGGTCTGCAAGTTTAAAACTTTTAGGTATATTATTTTATAGTTCTCAAAACTGATAGCTTACTTTGATAATTACTACCTCTAATGAGTTGAAGAAATACTTCCACAGATATTTCAACCAAGCAAAGCAACAACCTTCATGGTCCAAGTTTTGGGTAAAATTTCAAATTGAAGTCTTCATAAGTATTTAAATACCACTAAAGGTATGAGTTATTCCCTTTAATAAGGGAATAAAAAAAAAAAATTAGAATTAAGTCCACAAAAAGGCTAATGTAATTTTACATGATGGGAAAAACCTCTCATATTTTGTTGCACTAAAATTGTGTTCTGTAAAGAAAACAATTCCATTTAATAAGAGAATGAAAATTACATGAAAATACGCAGTGAACATTCTGACACTAAATTACACGGGGATGGAGCCAACTTCTTAAAAACAGGTAGTGTAACAGTCCACACAGCAATGTAAATCCCTCTGCCATTTCTACCTGTGAATTTCAAAATGTTTTCCAGTTGTCAAAGCCTTCATCGACACATTGTTCAGCACCTGAATCACAGAAAACAACTCGCAGTATCAATAATTTGACAATGTAAAATTACCTAAATAACTACCTGTATATCTTCCAGCATAACTTCAGATAAATTCAATAGATGTTTTTAACACATCAAATAACTGAGAGCTTTGATTATATCTTTGTTTTCACAATATTCACCTTTAATTCTACTGTGGGGAGAGGAAGTGGTTATACTGAATTAAAGTGAGCAGTGTCTTTTCAAGGATAAATTAGAAATGAAAGTAGGATGAGATCAGAGAAGATTTTAGGGCACTGCTTATTTAACTGAGCATACAGAACATGCATTTCTTGATTGATTCAGTTTGAAAATTTAAGTGTCACAAAGATGATTATAAAAAAACATCCCCAGCAATAATGCTCACTATTTTTCAGTGGTTTACTTCATGACAATTCACAGCTACTCATGTAAGTACAGCTTTCACCTCATGCATTTTAAAATACAAGAAGTATTTGCAAAAACATGTGTTTGTATAACAAAGAATTACTGCAGGCATATACTTTTGATTAACCCACATCTGGAAATGCATTTAGGTTACACGAGGCTTTTAGTTTACCAGTAAAAGTTCTTAAGTGATTAACACACAGGGATCTGCCCAAAACTTGGAGAGCACCATTTATCTACTGTTAAAAAAAAGATTAGAAAATTCAAAACTCCCCCTTCCCCCCTCAAAATCAACCCAAAGAAATGAAAACAACACACACACACAAAAAAAACAAAAACAAAAAAACCCACCCACCAAAACCCAACCACAAACACCAAAAGAAACAGAATAAATCAACTGGGTAGACAGTCACTGTAGGCAAATACCAAGACATCTTTTTTTTCTGAGGCTGTAATTCAGTGAACAGATCAGGACTGAAAAAGGAAGATGCAGCAGAGGAAGGGTGATTAAGTTTTTATGTGTGATCTGGACTACCAGATAAAGCTTTAAGTAAGCTATGTTTCCCCTGTCCATACAGGGGGAAACATAGTTTTGCCGTACAGACTTCATTTATAAGAATTCTTCTAAATAATCCCAACCACACTAGCAGAAACAAAGATATATACCTTCCATACCAAGCAAACAAAAACATGAAATAGAAACAACACTCGACATTTCTCCATAGTAAAGATCACAAGGCTCAAGAGAGTTAAAATCAAAATGCAGAATACTGCTGTTTGTTTTGTTTGGTTTTTTTCCCCCTATTCATCTAAGCATCTGTATATCTTTACTACCAGCTCAATCCAGAAAACTAAGTGATCATCAGCTGTATTTCTTTTTCAGTGCAAAGGTAATCAGCAGCTAAGGTCACAAGAGTAAACCTGGGGTACTCAACTCCTATGCACACAATCACAAAAGTACCAATACAGGTTACCAATTTCACCAGCACTACACCAACTTTTTAGCTCTCTCCTATCATTAAGTATAATATGCTTCTTCCAAGGTGTCAGTCTTCATTAACTCAAGAAAGTAAAAGATGGCAATCATTCTCATAAAAGCAGTGCAAATCCTTCCATTACCTGATGCAAAGACTGATTTCACTGTAAGGCGTCATATTGTACAGACACACATGAAACGGCACACAGTTACAAACTATTGTTATATGACTTCTGCTAGTTAACCTTATGTTCTCTCTAGACTAGCTCAAAGGAGACAATTTTATCAATACCTGTTGGCCAGGCTACGCCAGTCCCAGCACTTTCTCAGTCTGGGGGAAAAACAAACAAACAAACAAACAAACCAAAAACCACAGGACCAAACACACACAATGTTTTATGATACCTTCAAATAGACAAGGGTCTGCTTGAGGTTACTAAAGTTATACCAATAGCTGAATGCAGAGAAGCAGCAACCTGTGTAGCTATAAAACTATCCGTTTTGTTCTAACCTGGGCCAAAGTCTTCTCAGATGTTATTTTCTCTTCCACGCCACCTGCTATAGTCACAGGTCAGTGAAAAGCCAGTATATTTCATAGCTGAAAAACAGAGCATCAGCAAAAAGAACAGTGAGGCTCTGCTAAACATTGCTAGATTTGAAGGATTTGGAAGTAATCACTGCATCAGTTCAGTTGCAGCAGAAAGGTTACTGAACCATTAGTCCCTTCACAGGGTAAATGTAGATGCACAGAGGAGACTACTTCTCCCGGCTTTAAACCAAGCAGAAGAGACTGACAAGGTCTCACAGCCCCAGCTGCTGTGCCTGGAAGAATATGGTGGCACCACCACCCCCTCTCAGGACGACGAGCAGCAGCTGAATCTCTTACCAGCTCAGACTGCCCTATTTGAGCCCTCAGTTATCCTCCCAGGTCACAACACCCCCTCACGTCCCCAGAAACCCCCACCTTCTGCTTCAGTATGGGAATTCACCAATCAAACCAGGTAAATGCATCATGTGAGGGCTGGCAGACATGCTGAGGGGAATTTCCAAGAGCTTCCCTACACCTGCAGCATATGCTGGTAACGGGAGATTTCCAGTGTGAAAATCACAGGCTGAGCAGCAATGCTGAAGTATTCACATTACCTGCAACTAACAGCTCTTATGTCAGACTGCAGCACCTAATTTGCAATCTGCACTGATATACCTGCAATCACATTCCATCTTCCCTTGTCATTTAATGTGCTACAGCTATTCCTAAGCATATTTTGCTAGGGAAGCTGTACACAAATAACACAAACTGAAAGAGCAGAAAGCAATAATTAGTCTATTTTTTGCTGATGTCAAACATGCAGTACAGCTCTCTAAATCCAGCCCAATTAATCTGCAGCAATCGTCAAGAACTATGTCTGAAAAAAAGATTTTAAAAAAATCAAATCAAACCATCCAACAGTCCATCTGCCTTGCAGTCAAGATTAAGAAACAATACACAGTCCATTTCATCACCCCACTGTGCCACCCAATGTCCCCTTTAACGAGAGTTGTGCTTCACTGTCATGTCTGCAAACAAACCTACTGCAAATTCATCAGCCTCTCACCCCATCTCTTCCCTTCCTTTTTCAAAATGTTTTGGGTGAGGTTGTTTTTTTGGGGGTGGGAGGGGTTTGTTTGTTTTGGGGTTTTTTTGTTGTTTCTTTTGGTTTTGTGGGGTTTTTTGTTTGCTTGTTTTTACCAATCCTTCTTGGTTCAATAGATCATGTTAGCCCAGCCACAGTAACCATACCATGGCTCTACTTCCTACTTCCCAGTAAGGCATTCATCCTCCATTTCCAAAAATTAGAGTAACATGCCCTTATGTCTATGTAACAAAAAAAAAAAAGCAAGTTACATGAAGGTTATCAATATCCAAAATTTTCCGAGGGTTTGTGGGTTTTGTTTTAGTTTTAAGAACTTCTATCCTAATTTGTATATTTCGAAAATAGGCTCTTAATAAAGCTGTCAATTTCTTTCCTAGGTTTCCTTTTAGCAGCTGCAACAGCAGTACAGACACCTAATGGCAGAGAGGGGCACACATCCTGGATCCAAGAGCACAGCCTCAACTAAGAGGAGGGATCTGTATATGCAACAAATATAGCATATAAAGCAACACCAATAATGAACACCTCCACAAGCTTCCAAAGGAAAAGCAAAAAGCAAATGCAAGAGACTTGGCAATTTCAGGCATGGGAAATAAATATGTTCAAGAACAAGAAAAATGGAAACAGAAAGTCCCAGAGTTTTGAAATGACTAGAAAGATCAAGGAAGAAAATTACCACTTTGTTATGAGAAGCTTTCATCCAACCCATCTTGTTAAAAATTACAGTTTACATCTCATAGAACTTCCTTATAGCTTGGTACTTTCTACATCACACTGTTCACAGGATAATGGAAACTCTAGATCACTGGAATCCAAGAGAACCCTGGAGGCATTAAAGGTGGGGCTAGACAGAGCTCTGAGCAACCTGGTCTAGTTGAGGATATCCCTGCTCTCAGCATGGTGGTTGGAATTGATGATCTCTAGAGGTCCCTTCCAACCCAGACATTTCTATGTTTCTATGTCACTCTTTTTACCCCCTTCATTAGACACTATCCTCATGACTGATTGCTTCCAGTCTGCAGGAGCATGTGTGTGCAATATAGAAACTATTAGAAAAGGAAATCTATAACTTCAAGAATAAATAGCCTGCTCTTTAATACCTTTTTTCACACCTATTTCCACCTTACCAAAGTGCACACACATTTCTGAAGTTTAATGTATATTCTCTTTCAGGTGGCATATTGCTTGACCACCTGCAGATACAAAATGCTTTTATATAGTTATTTGATAGGTGGATGTAACTTTTTTCCTCTCTTCATAATTTCAGTTGGTATTACACATAACAGAATACAAACACCAAGCTTAGAATAAAGCTTTTCAAGTAAATGACCTATCAGTATAAAATCCTAAAAGGAACAACGTATTCAATCTGAATAGTCACTCTTAAACATAGCATTATAATGTTACACATCTTCTCATGGTGTTCTAAAAATGCCTATTGCAAGGTTAGCTCACCAAGTTACAATCAGAAAGCCCCAAAGTCAACTGAATAGAGCCAGCTTCTTCAGAAATGAGAGGGCAGAGGTGCATGGTTAATTTAGCAATACCATCTTCAAGAACTCCACAAACAGTCCTTAAAATAGATCACATCCCAAATAGACTCACCTCATTCACCTAAAGCTCCTGTTACTGGTTAAACAAATAAGGTCGTATTTTGAGCAAAGACCAAGCACGTGACCCTTAACTGTCCAAGTTTAGGGTCTCATGGTGGTAACGGCTTCCATATAAAACAGAAAGCAGGACCCTAACTTTAGATGTATGACAGCTGATAATCACCTACTTAAGTTTTGGTGACATTATAAAAAGAAAGACAAGACGCAGAACATGAGGAACTAGGAACACTGGTTACAGAACAGATTTTCTATCAGACAGCACACCACAATTACAGAGTGTCAGATCATGGATTCACCTACTCACTAAAGGAGTTGGTCATTAAAGAGGGGGGGACAAGTGAGACTGATCCATGCAATATCTATGCTCTTTGTGAACTATGCTAGTCCCACAACCAGCTATTAGCCCTTGGTGGGCAGGATTAAGATTGAGCTCACAGCAGCTCAGAAAAGAATGGGAAGCCACAGAAATATCAAAGTAATAGCCTTGTTTGCCACAGAAACTTCAACCATGTAAAAGGCAAGTAGCCTTAAAAGCTGGAGACTGCATTTCTCCCTTTTCATGAGCAGTTGCACTACATTAAGGCAACCTAACCATTCAGTGACACCTTCACTGCTCCCCAAGAACATGTTCCCTCCCACAGAAGGACTGCCTGCTGCTGATTAGAACTCAAAAGGTGAAATGAAACATTACAACCATTCAGAGATACCATTTGTCCAAGCCAATAAGGCAAACAGTCTGTCTAAGGCTCTGCAGTTGGAAGAAAGAGTTTTGTTTCTGTTTCCTCAAGATTCTTTTGCTGTTGTGCAGATACACCTTTAACAAGTTCCAGAATGACCTGGATAACCAAAGCAACAAGAGCAACCACATCACTTCATTATTATGTAAGCTGATGTAGGTCTTCGAAAGGAGGGAATGCAAGTACTGATTTTCAATCCCATCAGTGACAACCTCACAGGGAAAAAGATCAACAGCTTATCATCCAGAAGTCTGCTGGAGAGGAATCTCTAAAGCCACAATTGTGCTACACCATCTATTTCTGTGCCTCACATAAGGTTCTCAGGAGCATCTAACCCTGAAAACTTGAGTCCTGGCATCAGCACTGTGAGGACAGCTGTGGAAAGGCTGTTCTGATACTCTTCCCATGTTGTGGCACCCTATCCCAGGCACTTGGGTAACATTGGTATGGCTTCCTTCAAGTTACTACTAGGCATAATTCATTAATTAATTCCAGAATGGCTGAGAAGTTGTCATCTTCCACAGTTTAAAAAGCCTCTTTATCCACATTTACAAAGCTTCCAGAAACTACTACCATAAGATGATGAGTGAGGACCAACAAGATAATTTTTAATAGCTTAAGTGCTCAATAGGATGGGAACATAAGCAAAGGTGGCTGGTTAATGTCAAAGCACAGTATTTTCAATATTTGTACCATTGCCATGACATATATTCAAACCTTCCAAAGGTCAGATCTTTGGGAATACAAACTCCAAAAATCACACTGCAAAGTCAACACCTACTTTTCCCGCAGCACCAAGAGAACCACAAAGCCTGCTCTCAGAAAGTCCCACCAAATAAAATTTATCCAAGTGTTTCATGCATACACTTAGGCAAGCCCGAGTTGGTGTTATGCATGTAACTTTCATAAGAATAAGATGTCCTAAACATAGCCAAACAACTCTTGAAAGGTTAATGGTACTGCTCCTAAATATCTCTGCTATGTGCAACTTCTGCGGACATCAGTCTTCCCAAAACTGGATGTATTACATATATTGCAATATTAGTAAATGAACTGAAGCTGCCAATTTTGCAATTTCTGAAGTAGCACAATGCACCTATTTATTAGGGAATGGAACTAAACCCAAACTACTGATTAGCCCTGCAAATAATACTTATGCAACATTTAATAATGATTTCCACAACCAAGCAACCAGAGATTTGATAATTTAGAAAGTTTCACTTCTAAACTAATTTATAATTCCCAAAATCTAATGGGACAAATGATTGAAACTATGGAGGAAACTAAACTTTTCCAAAAAATCGATGAGGTATCAATTTCCATAACTAACCACACTTAAGTAAGATTCCTACATTAAGTTTTTTTGTCTAATTTTTAAAATTCTGATAAATATTCCTCTGACCCTTTCTCTCTTTCACCTAGAGAAGGATTAATTAAGGAAAATATTAAAACAGTGTACAATGTAAGTAAAACATAAAAAATGGCAAGTTAAAAAATGAAAAAAATATAAATCATCTCAGTAAGCATGCAAGTTAATATCCCTAGAAGTTTTCAACACAGACTCTGTCAACCAGGTGAAAATAAAGCCATCAGCTCCTGCAAAGCCATGACAAATACTTGACAGACTCACAGCATAGCCTCAAGTTTATCATCACAACCGGGTATTACTGGAACAAACGGCCAAAGTCTGCAAAAAAAGTCAGCAGCTTATATCAAGCCCAAACTACTAGCCATTATTTTAGAAAAGGTGAAAGCAGAACGCAACCAGTGATTTTTGGTAATATATAATAAAGAGCTATTTCCTCTTTCAGCAAGGGAAATCCACATGAATTCTCATCCCTCCCTCTTCCTCCTTCAAGTTTCTCTCTTCCCTACATGCTAAGAAAAAGCAGAGTACAGGTTATGCATAAATTCATGACAGAAAATACTGTTTTAGAACAAAGCCCCAGTGCGTGGGTATGTGTCTATAAAATAGAAGGCATTGTTACTCTACCGAGTATGTATTCACATCCTGCAATCAAATCAGATCTTAAAATTTTATTTTGACAGCTACATGCAGTTATATTTTCACCAGAGGTTTGACTTTCATATTAATAACTGGTTTTTAGTGATATCATCAAGAGATGAATCAAAACTGACATTTGAAGGCAGAGCAGTATTAAAAGCTGCAGAAGGGAATTTTCATCCCTGAAATCTGTAATTTATTTTTAATTACTTTAAAAAGTTATCAGTTGCAGAGGAATAAATCTGTCCCCAACATGCATTTAGAAACTGCCTCTGTATAATATGAAATTGCTCAGCCATAATAATTATTACATTGTGGTACAGACCAATATTAAGTACCCTTGATCTGGAGAACTCCTGCAAATACTGCCAGTGTGAGACTTTCAGAAGTTAGAGAAAATAGCCTTAATCAACTAAATGTAACTAGCTTGCTCCAACTGATCAAGTAAACTACAGACTACAACCATGAACACAAATATGTTATGAAAAACCTGCTCCATCCTCCTGTGGAATCAGAAATGCGACATTTTCTCTTGGATTCTCATTAATTCCAGTTATTAAACTGACAATTCCATTGTGAAACATCAAGTGAAGTTTGGAAAACACAAACATCATTTAAGTATTAAGAGAACATGATTCACACTTTACTGAAGATTTACACTATGCAAGACTTTGATCTGTGTAGCCCCCACTCCCTGACTTTTTTACAGATGCATCTCCATGGACACTTTAACATTATATAAACTCCCCTGGAGACAAAGATTATTCTACAACTTTCCAAAATCACCTCCTTTAAGAAAGTATTATCTAACAAACACACATTATGTGCCTTACAAATAGATTAGATTCCTGGGTTTCTACTAGATGCCAGCATGAAGGAATACCTGCAACTTATTTACAGATACTAAAAGTAAACACCAAGGCTGGATAACTGTTAACTGGAAAGGATAAACAGGATTTAGTAACAGGTGTTTGACTGCACATAATTCAAAGCCATGCATCAAATACAGTGCATTGCCTTGCTGGCAAAATGGAAATAATGGGTTTGCACCTTGCTTTAAAAGTTACTACGAAGTGATTTTCAAATATCTGTGTAAATTACACACATACAGAGGCAACACAAGCACCTGTATCCCGAGAGACCTTTCAATATATCTGAAAGAAAACAAACATTCAAAGGTAAGCCTTCTTTCCTCAAAGGAGGAGAAATCCCACAAACAAACAAACACCCCACAAACAAACAAACACCCCACAAACAAACAAACACCCCACAAACAAACAAACACCCCACAAACAAACAAACACC
>JANHFX010023733.1:0-50909 GCA_027560015.1 Chloroceryle amazona
CATGGTTTTTCATCTGCTTCCATGTAACTTTTATTTATTTATTTATTTAATTTTTATTAAAGAGCGTGGTAATTTTGTAATTTCTTCCTCATCATCCAAGCCCATGCCAAACACAAAATTGGCTTTCAGAAATTCAAAAATTCTACTCACTACTTTTTTTCCTTCCTGAACTTCCTGTTCTAAATGTGTTTCACTTTCAACTAAAAGCTGTTTAGTTGAAGTTTCAAGCCATTGGATTTCATTGTGACTCCAATGTTAAAAAGATCTTGAATGTCTTGTATTTTCTCCTTTTGAAAGAACATACATAGAGTGATCAAACTATCTCTCAGCATTCTTGTAGATAATCTAAATAGCCTGAGAACTTTAGCAGGTCTTTAGCAATTCTTTTCTCCATCTCCTGAATTTTTTTTTTTTATTATTTTTTCCAGTAGCTTGTTCAAAACATGAGCATCATAGATGACAACAATTTCTTAGTTTTGCTGTAGCCATGTCCTGTACAGAAAGAGTTCTGAAACTATATATATTCTAAGCACAACCTTGGCTGATGAAATGTCTGGCATTAAATAATTTTTCCTAATGTAGATGATATTGTTGGGTTTGTTTTTTTTTTTAATTTTTACATATTTCCTGTTTATTAAGCCAATTGTATAAATTTACTCCATGTGTTCTCTTCTTTTCCTGCCTGCACTTTGCTTCAATATTTCTTTCTCACTCATAATATCAAAATTATCCTCAACATATAAACAGATCGTTTTTTCTTAGCTTTAGTATCATTAACAACAATGGCCTACACTCTTGGTCTGGTCAGGTACATCACATGCCAAAAAAAAAAAGAGTACTTTGAAGTTTGTGTAAATAGAAGTTTCTTGGTGTTGGGTCTGTCACTCAATATTCTCTTCTTCAATAATATAGAAAAATCATCTTCGATAGTTTCTGCTCTGATGATATATATTTAAGATACTCTCCATGATGTATCTATTCCAGTGCTGGTCCATTTGCTGAGCTCCCAGGTCTTCTTGACTCCCAGTAACCTGACCTCATTTACCTGAAAAGAAGATAACCGATAGAGCATGCTGTACCCAAGTCAGAACATTGTCAAAAGTAATGATATCCACCTGCTTAGATCACTGAATGTCACTTAATCCTCATCTACCTTTGAAAGATAATGTGTCCTGCAATACAATAATTTGTGAATCAGTGACCTAAGCCAGGATGAAAGTTATCTCACCAAAGAGCCATTGAGTAAAGGTTCCCCCTTAGATACTTTAGATTGCACCACAGTGTTTGAAGACAAAGAGAACGGTGTATCAGTTAATGTAATTCAGATCACCTTTCTTACATTCCTGTTTAAGAAGGGGGATGAATAATTATACAAGACATCTCTCTTGTCTATGAAAAAAAAGAGAGCCTTACTAATCACCTTACTCTGGACAACCAACTTTTAAATTGCTAACTCCAGCCCTGCTGACTGACATTCATAGTTGTAGCCTTCAAGTAAGAGTTCTGCTTAGCAAATGGTCTTCCTACTTCCTTCCTGAAATTATTTTATCTCATTCTGAAAGAGGGACACAAGTTTTTGGAAGATTTTTCCTGTTAAGATAATTAAAGTAATTACCATTCCCATCCTGACAACTATCAAGGCAGACAGTCAAGTACTCTACAGAATATTTCACTGAGATGTACTAACTAGTCTCTTTTCATTATTCGGAATGAGTGAGCACCTGTTCTTTGGGTTGTGCTGTCTGTGGTCAGAGATCATATAGTTACAAGTAAGTGACTTCACTCAAAACACAAAAGAAAACTAAGGTAAATATGTGTTCTCTGCTCTGAATTGGCCTCTGTTCAAGTTGTAGTCAATCTAAAGAAATGACAATAAATTATGGATATGTAAAGCATTTGTTGATATTCCAAACCTAGTAAACTGTTTATCATTCACCTATTGTCTTGCTTCATATTCTAGTACAATTACACGCTTCAGAATTTCCCTAGGCATGCTGTCTTCAAAGGCTAATTTATTTTTATGAACATCCCAGGGACACTGAAGACATTTTGCTGAACTTTGCTAACACAACTTGCTGTCAACCTGGTGCATTAATGAAAATAGTTCCACCTTTCTGATATACTACAAACATTTAATTTCAAAAGCACAATTAATATATGCAATGTTACTGTGTCTCTCTCTTTGTAATCCAGTAAACACTTACTTTGGATTTATTAACTGCTAAAAGCAGAGGATGTTCAATCAATACAATATACTTCTGGCTTGTGAATATAGCAAGAGTAAAATCAATCTTTCAGATGACCTTAATATCTGAGATGATTAAAATCTTAAAACATGGTTTTGTTGTGGGTTTTTTTGGTTTGGGTTTTGTAGTTGTCATTCTTCTCATAAAAGAGAGAATCAGCTAAGGAACTGCATACATTGGTCATATTTTGCATGGTAAAATAATATAGCCGTATCAAAATACGATGGTCACAAAATAAATACCATGCCCATATGACTCGGGATCTCCTACTTGAATTACACAGCCTCCTGCCACTTGAAACACAGTAAAGCTTTTGTTAGCTGCAGTACTCTAGAAATATACAGTCATATTTAGCAAATAGTTATCAGACAGCATTTGGGTGGCCTGACACTCCTCCCTCTAGAAGTCAGTAGAATGTAAACACTAGCTACTAATGTTTACTACTACTACTACTACTAGCTTACTATTGCTGCTTAACTCCATCTCTGGAGGGAATATGGGCCAAAGAAAGTTGATTAATATTCAAGGATCACCTTCTCCAAGCTCAGGAATGTTGCAATTCAACAATGGAAGTCAGGAAAAAATAACTGGGAGGACTACATGGATAAATGAGGAGCCCCTGGATAAACTCAGAAATGGAAATGAAGACTATAAAGGGTGGAAGCAAGGACAGATAGCCTGGAAGGAATACAGAGAAACTGTCCAGTCAGCCATCAGGTTCAGAAAGACAAAGTCAAATAGGTTTAAATTTGGACAGGGACATCAAGGACAACAATAAGAGTTTCTATCAGTATATTGGTGAAAAAAAAAGGAAGACTAGGAAAAATGTGGGCCCTCTCTGGGAGGAAATGGGAGACCTGGTTACTTGTGATGTGGAGAAGGCTGAGGTACTCAATGACTTTTTCACTGGCAAGTGCTCCAGACACACTGACCAAGGTGCAAAAAGCAAAGCCAGGGACTGGCAGAATGAAGAACCATCCAACGCAGGAGAAGATCATGGTCAAGACTATCAAAGGAACTTGAAGTTGCATGGGTCCATGGGACCTGATGAGATGAGTCTGTGGTTCCTGAGGGAACTGTCAGCTAAGCCACTATCCAACATATTTGAGAAGTCAAGGCAGTCCAGTGAAGTTCCCACTGACTGGGAAAGGGAAAATATAACGCCCATTTTTAAAAAGCAAGAAAAGGAAACTGAAGGGAACTACAGGCCGGTCAGTCTCTCCTCTGTGCATTGCAAGATCAAGGAGCAGATTCTCCTGGAAACTATGCTAAGGCACATGAAAAAAAAAAAAAAAAAGTAAAAGTGATTGGTGACAACCAGCTTGGCTTCACTAAGGGGAAATTGTGCCTGGCAAATCTGGTGACCTTCTACAATGGGGTGACCGTGTTGGTGGATAAGGCAAGAGCAACTGATGTCATCTACCTGGACTTGTGCTAAGTATTTAAGTTTTTGACACTGTCCCAGATGACATCCTTGTGTCTTAACTGGCGAGACATGGATTTGACAGATGGACCACTTGGTGGATAATGAATTGGAATTGATGTCCATGCTGAATGTCCAAGTAGAGAGCAGTGATAAGTGGTGATCCTCAGGGGTTGGTATTGGGACTGCTGCTGTCTAACATCTTTCTTGGTGACCTGGACATTGGGATTGAGTGCATCCTCAGCAAGTTTGCAGGCATCAACAAGCTGTGTGGTCCACTTGACATGCTGGAGGGAAGGGATATCACCCAGAAGGACCTTAACAAGCTTGAAAACTGGGCCCATGCAAACCTCATGAAGGTTTTCGACAAAGCCAATGCTATGTCCTGCATGTGGGTTGTGACAATCCCAAGCACAGAGGCTGGCAATGGGTGGATTGAGACCAGAGCAATGGAGAAGAACTTGGGGTATCAGTGGATGAAAACCTGAATATGATCCAGCAATGTGTGTTTATAGTCCAGAAAGCCAATGACTTCCTGGGCTGCATCAAAAGAAGCTTGTCCAGCAGGTCAAGGGAAGTGATCACTCTCTCTATTCTACCCTCATGAGATCCACTTTAAGTGCTATTTTCATCTGTGGGGCCCCCAGCAAAAAAGCACATGGACCTGTTGGAGTAAGTCCAGAGGGAGGTCACAAAGATGGTCAGGGGGCTGGAGTAGCTCTCTTATGAAGATAGGTTGAGAGATTTGAGGATGCTCAGCCTGGAGAAGAGAAGGTTCCAGGAAGACCTTACAGCAGCAGTCTTCCAGTACTTAAGAGTTCTATAGGAAAGATGAGGAGGGATTTTTTTTAAGGGCGTGTAGTGAAAGAAAGGAAGAAATTCTTCACTATAAGTGTGCTGAAGCACTAGAGCAGATTGCCCAGAGAAGCTGTGGATGCCTTCTCACTGAAGTGTTGAGGGCCAGACTGGATAGGACTTTGCACAACCGTATCTAGGGGGAACCGTCCCTTTCTATGGCAGGAGGGTTTGAACTAGGTTATCAAATACTCCTTCCAAACCAAACTATTCTATGATTTTATCGTTTATTGATACTGTGTCAAGACAAATTGGTTTTCATCCTAAATTCAATCTTTGTTTTCAGTGTCAGAATCCTCAGGTTTTTCTTTTGAAAATCTTGTATCGCTATTGGGCTTTAAAGAGCATGAGAATCCTTTTCAGTAAAATAAGTTAAATAAATTGGACATTTTGGTATAAACATAAAACATTGTTTCTTTCAGTCTTTTGCTCACCATAGGTTGAAAATGACTGTTAATGGTCCTTACTGAAAAATAAGATATTAATGTTTGATTTTCTGGAATATAATTTTTGTTTTTGCATATGATCTTTTTTTTTATTGTCTTCCAGAATGAATATCCTGAAATCTTAGCACTCTGTACATAAAAGCATAAGATAAATTGTTGCAGTTTTGTTTTCTAAAAAATGCTAAACACACAGGGTAAAACCCCTAAATATTCAAAGTCAGTTTCTAGTGTGATTTTTCTTATGTTCTTTAAAATTAATACTTATGATTTTAAACAAAAAAGTTTTTAAAATCAAGTATTTAGAACTGAATAGGAAAACTGTTATTCCTCTAATGAAAAATATGTCAAGTTGGGTTTGCTATGTCATGATACCTAACATTTGACAGTATCCAGGTAATGCTGGCCAATAACAGACTATTGCACAAATGTCTCATTGGCTTGAAGTTCATTCTTTACTGTTGAAGTTATTATTTACTGTTGTAAAGGTTCTTTCTTAAAACATCTGCAGAACTGCATTTTTTGATGTAACAATATACTTAATTATTTGTGTTAAGCATTGACTACTTTGCAGCATTTAATAATTTCATTGCAAAATTAAATGCTCTGGTCTAGACTATCTGATGAGAATAACTGTCCCACAATGCACCATAGCTACAGTATGTAATGCATGAATCAGTAAGTGGTTCACTCCATGGAAGAATTTAAAAGGCTATAGACATAGCAGTATTTTGGCAGTACCCATGTCCTTTGTGGGCATGTTTTTCTGATGACCTTTGAGTCCTTATCCTGTTAAAAAATAATTATCTTCTATTCTTTTCTTTACGTAAATAAGGTTTGCAGGAAAAGGCACTGCTGGTCTGCTGGCACAAGCTGTTGAGAACCAGACATCTCTTTTCATCAGCATCATGCCATCTGCCACAGACAGGAAGGAGGAGATTAAAAATCAGGAAGAAGGAAGAAAATGACAGGAAAGATGTTCATTAAGTCTCTGGTGATGCCTATTCAATCTCCTCTAGTTCTGGTTAGGAAAGCAGTCAGACTGTTCAAAATCTAGTGTGTTCCTAGAAAAAAAAAAAAAAAACAGCATTCATTTTCTTTATGCTTAATAATATTACAATTGATCCATGTGAACTTTTAAAGACCAAGAAGCTCTGAGGATACAGCAAAAAATGAATCTTTTTGACAACTTTTGAAATAAGGAACACTAAGTGTTTTGTGTTTCAAATATTTGAGTGCATTATTGACAATATCACTCAGGGAAGGAAAAATACCAAGAAAACTTGGAAGAAAACTATGTGAAAGTCCTCTCACATGTCTGTTAAGAAAATAGTAGACTACCTTTTTATTTCTGAGAGTGCATAAAGAAGAGTGGGTCCATCAGGTCAAGAGAGGTTGTCCGCCCCCTCTACTCTGCACTAGTGAGACAATATCTGGAGCATTGTGTCCAGTTCTGGTCTCCTCAGTTCAAAGTTGACAGGGAAATACTAGAGAGAGTCCAGTGGAGGCTATGAAGATGATGAAGGGACTGGAAGATCCCTCTTATGAGGAAAGTCTGAGAGCCCTGCAGCTGTTTAGCCTAGAGAAGAGTGAAAGGGGACCTTAGGAATGTTTACAAATCTCTGAAGGGTGGGTGACAAGTAGAAGGAGCCAGTCTCTTTTCAGTGGTACCCTGTGATAGGATGAGAAGTAATGGTCACAGACTGGAACACAGGAAGTTCCACCTCAACACGAGGAAAAATTTCTTTCCTGTGAGAGTGATGGAGCACTGGAACAGGCTGCCCAGAGATGTTGTGGAGTCTCCTCTAGAAACTTTCAAAACTCGCCTATATATGTTCCTGTGTGGCTTGACCTGCATGATACTCCTTTAGCAGGGGTGTTGGACTTGATGATCTCCAGATGTCCCTTCCAACCTCTATCATCCTATGATTCCATGATCTGGGAAGTGGCAAAGGAAAAATCCCATTGTAGAGAGGTGGGGAATGGTCTTTTCTCCTAAGTAACAAGTGACAGAACAAGAGAAAATGGCTTTAAGTTGTGACAAGGGAAGTTTAGATTAGATATGAGGAAGAATTTCTTTACTGATTGGGTTATCAAGCACTGAAACCGCTTGCCCAGGGACGTGGTTCAGTCCCCATCCCTTGAGGTATTTAAGAGTCACATGTATGCAGTGTTGAGGGATATGGTTTAGTCAAATTCTTAGTGTTTAGTTATTGATTGGATTAGATGATCTTGAAGGTCTTTTCCAGTTTAGGAAATTCTGTGATTCTGTGTTATTCTGTGATTCTGCATTAGCTGTCTGAATCTTGAATACTAAAACAGCAAACGAAATACATGGTTTCTGTTTATAGAATCTCTCCAGAGGTCCCTTCCAACCTCTACCATTCTATGATTCTATGATTACTAAGGAATCTCCTAGCTCCTGTGGCACTGTCAGCACAAAATGAAACAGGAACAAGAAGAAAAAGTTAAACTGAAGAACTGTCATAACATCACAGATACTAAGACTGGAAGGTCATATAGCAGTATACCTGCCAATACTGGAACACTCCCAGGAGAATGATTCCTTGTGTTTTTTCAACACAAAACTATTGTACGTTTAAACAGATTTCACTCTCTGAAAGTTTGGCTTAATATTCAGCTTGAAGCTGCCTTTTCTTTTCTTCACACCATTATTTCTAATTTCTATTAAGATTCTTTAAATGAGTCTCTGCTCAAGCTAAGCAGAAGACATTCTGCTCAGGCTGTGGTCTGTGCTTCAGAGGAAAACACTGAGGGTAAAATACTGAATTAGATCAGTGACTTACCATTTGTCTATTTATCCTATACTGGTTCTTATACTCATTTCGTAGATTTTGTCATTTTAGTTTTGTCTCTTATTCTTTTTCATATTCTTTAAATGCTATCGAAATAGTCTCTGTTTTCAGCCTGAAGACACTCAAGGAAATGAGAAACTGGAGTCTGTCTTTCTTTCTTTCTTTCTTTCTTTCTTTCTTTCTTTCTTTCTTTCTTTCTTTCTTTCTTTCTTTCTTTCTTCCTTCCTTCCTTCCTTCCTTCCTTCCTTCCTTCCTTCCTTCCTTCCTTCCTTCCTTCCTTCCTTCTTTCCTTTCCCCTTTCCTCTTTCCCCTTTCCCCTTTCCCCTTTCCCCTTTCCCCTTTCCTTTCCCCAGCCCAACAGAATATATTCTTCTCTTTAATTACATTGTCCAACATATTTGCTGCTCTGTGACACTCAGGATGAAATATATAATCTCACCACATTCAATTTGATGGGAATTTTGTTATTGATTTCTATGTAGCCACGTTTTCTTTCAACTGTTAGCCATAACTCTCAATTTTCTACCCAACACTATGTATATATGAGGTGAATTATTTTTCATCTCTAAATAATACAGCATTATTCTGTTGACATTTAAGAATAAAACCAGGTACATATTTACAGTAAGTTAGTAAGTAATTTGTAAGGCCATAGGAAAAATCACCTAGCCAAGGTGATATTATTCAGTATAGCTCACCTGGGGCTAATATATCTCTAAAATAACTTATTCATATAGCTTGCTCTTTCTCATACTCCTTTGTCACATTTCCTTCCTAAATCATTAATATCATTAATATTTCTTATTTATTGCTGAAAATTAAGAAAACTCATGAAATACATAATTTCCATCTCACCTTTACATGTTTAAATGCTTTTAAAACTGCAGTCCTCAGTGATTTATGTGCATTCAAAAATGAGAATGGCCACCTTAAAAGGTTACTTGATATTCATAACTTGTCTATTGTTTTTAATGGAATATCACAGGAACATGCTATGAAACACATTAGTACTTATTGTTGGCAGAGTTTTTTAAATGTACGTGGTTACATTTGAGCTGCTTGTCTGTTCTGTCTTTAGCACCACTAAAGAAAACTTGGCATTTGGAGCATGGTTAACCATACCTGAAGTTGGCACCTAGTAAGATGAAGTGGATCATGTTTTAAAATGTCTGCCTCTTCATCAATTTTAATAGAAACTTGGAGCAAATTCTGAAGTTGAAGGTTTCTGTGCTGTAGACCTCAATATTATAAGATACGATTCACAAACAATGTTAATATGGGTGCAGGTGTGACCACTTGTGCATGTGTGGGTTCATGTGTATCTTCCTATAATTTCAGTGAAAGATTAATGGTGAGATAATGGGATATAGATTCCATTTTCAGGTCAAATCTCTGAAAGATATATGTGACCTTAACTAATTCTTTACTCCACATTTTCCCCAGGGAAAATGGGAAAATACTTACCTTTCTAAATCAGATGTTCTACAGGAGTGGGTTCAGGATATGTCTGAAACTCTCCTGAGTGTTTGCACAGTAGTTTTGAAAAATGTTACACTATTAACTTGTACTTTCTCTTTTCTGACTTCTGATTCAAGTGTCTCGTCCAAAGTCAGCTTAAAAATTTTAAAAATGAACCAGTTTCACTGAAGTGAATTAATCCTGGTCTTTAAGTGGTAACAATATCTACAGAATGTGCTGGTTTGGATAAGGCTAAGTGTAAAGAGAGATGCATTAATGAAAGGAAAACAACTTTTCATGTTCACTGAACAACAAAATATGCAGTAGACTCTCCTTTGTGTTTGATTATAAACTTTTTGAGAAGATAAAGCCTTCTGGCAATACATCAAACCATCCTGCTTAGTTTCAGTCTAACAGCTCCAAACCGAGTACTCCTTTACAACTTCCCTCCTCAGTGCTCTTTAGAATGTCCTTAGGTTTTCCTCCAGGCAATGGCAGCTATAGTATGTGCTGAAGGATTTGTCACTACAGATATTAATACACCATCAAATAGAAAAATTCTTTTTAACTCTGTGTCAAATGCAAAATTATCATCACTAATACAAGAACTTAACAGTGTTCTATTTTTTTTAAATCTAATGAATTTTCATTAATGTAGTTCTCTCATCAAACTTGAGGGAGACTGTAGCAGACAAACTATGATGACCTTGGACTGATTCAGTGCTGAGCTTTTTAATTTGAATACATAATATTGTCTGGGAATACATATTCAAAAAAAGAATAATATGGACTACAGGAATAACATTTTTTTTTTTTTACATAAGTAGATTGCCAGTCCTAACTAGTATACTAATTGCAAAATTAATTCTAGCCATCTAAATAATGTTTTAGCTGTATATATTTAGAGGATGATTCATACAAGACATTAACCAGAATTTAAATTACAGAACTGCAGATGGTATCAAAATACTGTTACAAAGTTTTCTTTTCTGTGTAAATGCCTTTCTGTAAGTCTACATAGGTGAAACTTCATTAAAATTAGTATAATTAATTAGCTTTGACATGAAAATCTCAAAATGTCTTTAAAATAGACTTCAATTATTCTGCACTTCCTTGGGTGAACATAAAATGTTCTTGTATTCATTTCTATATTAATATTCTAAAATAAAGGAACTGACAGACATATCTTAAGTAAAAGATGATACATCTGCCATACGTATAGAGCATTTTCTATTGATTTTACATTACCATGATCATTTTTATTATCATTGTTATTATTCACAGCATGTGAGCTTAATCTTTCCTCTGAAATGCAGCAATACACTGCTTTTTTTTTTTGTCTTCTTAGGAAATAATTTGTGCTCTCTCCTAACACTGAATTCACAAGCGAGCTGTAACAGCTTAGAAAATATATTTTCAGCTTCAACCCTGGAGACTAAAAACAGGACAGGATCAGGCTTTAGGCTCTTTTCCTCCACACTAGAATCTAAGAAGGTTCCTGTCCTTACAAAATATAAGCCAGTCCAATTCAGATGTTTATAAACCTCCAATTTTCTGTCCCTGCACTAAGCCATATGGTTTGCAGTGGAAGGACACCTAAGTACTGTGCAATGTCTGCCAGAACAGGCTGTAAAGTCTCAGATCATATTTCCTCCAAAGAGTGGTCCTCGTCTCCAGAGTGATTCTGGGAAAGCTATTTTGTCTCATTCTCCATAAGACAGAAATAATGACAATGATCTTCCTGTATAAAGAACTGCTCTATCTAAGGCCACAAAGCCTGGCAAAAATAAGTTATTACTGTTAATAGAATTGATCAAAATTGAGCTTAGAGCCTTACCAGACTGCTTGCTCTGAATTACTACTACCACTGAAAAATCTCCCCTGCTCCATCCCTAACCTTACCCTGTGCACAGATGCAAAAACACCCTGTGTAGTTTGGCTATTGTGTGATGCACACAAATTGAGGGTTGTGCTATCTGAAAAACTTTATTGCTTATGGAAGCCTGCTATAATTAAGCCTGACAAAGAAGTTATTAGGAACCTGCCCTTACAGAAACTTATAAATTCCCTTAACAACTTACTTCTATTTTGAAATTTTCAACATTAATGAAATAGTTTGTAAAGTAAGAGTAAAATCCTCTTAGTTACTTTGAAGTCCTGGAGTACTGAATGTATTTTTAATTCATTTAAAATCTTCAAAAAGCTTTAAGCACTGTTTTCTGAGGGGAAAAAAAAATAATTGTTAGAATTTTGAAACTTCTGTTGGGTAAGATCTGTGTAGATTTGAGGTTTGGAACATAGACTTGTAAAGTAAAAAGTGATCACTGTGCCATAAGAGCTTGAGACTACTTCTAAATTTTTTTACCAGATGCATTAAACCTTCCTGCCGTCAGTAACTATGAAAAGAATTTATATTAAATCCCAGTTAATATACTGGACTGAAATCTTACAGTGCTAGCAGGTTCAGGTACAAAATAAGTAATACATTTCAGTTGTTCAGAGAACAGTATTTTCCCTAAAAGACCTTGCAAGTGACTTCCCTGTAATGTTTTTGGAGGACCTTCCCTGTGATTGTTCTGAACAAGTTCTTGTTTCATTTTTCTTGCCTTTCTCTCCAAGGTTTTTATCCTGGTTTCAACTGGGATAGAGTTAATTTTCTTCTTACTAGTACAATACTGTGTTTTGGATTTGGATGAAAATAATGTTGATGACACACTGATGATTTTAGTTGCTGCTAAGTAGTGTTTATACTGAATGAAGGACTTTTCAGCTTCTCACACCCTATCAGTGAGAAGGCTGGAGGGGTACAAGAAGTTTGGAGGGAACACAGCCAGGACAGCTGACCAAAACTGGACAAAGCAATATTCCATACCATATGATGACATGAGCAGTATATAAATTGAGGGGAAAGCTGGCCATGAACAGCTGCTCAGGAGCTGACTGATCATCCGTTACTGAGTGGTGGTGAGCAATTGTATTGTGTATCACTTGCTTTGTATATCCTAATTATACTATTTATTATTATTATTATTATTATGTGAGATGCTTATTCTCCAGATGGCATTAAACCATGACAGGCTTTTAAAAAGCAAAGATATTACTGAAAAGGTTACTAGAAATTCCTCTTAAGCCAAACCCCATTTTCTAAATTATTTTTTATGACTTTTAGGGATTTCATTTTAAATAATAAAATTAGAAAAAAAGAAAGCTTTATTCTCAGATACTGATACTTATAAAAAAATAATTTTGTTGAAAAAGTCTAATTTTATTCACAAACCTAAACGACTTTCAGTTTCATTAACCTGCACATACTCTTTCTTTAATCTTAATGGAATCTATTTGACTGTGATAAGAAGATAAAGTCTTCAAAATTTGCACTATATTGCTGGAATAGTATCAGTTTTTATAAAATTGCACATATAATTTTGTTTCACTTGTACAGCAACTTTAAGAAATAAAGAGCCAAATTCTTCCATGGAGTCACATTATTAATGTACCTATGTTGACGTGGTTTTTGGCTGTTACATCTGACTAAACCTTTTAACAAATAGTACAAATACTGTTCACACACCTGACATACTGTTTATCTCCACCAGAAAGGAAAATAAAATTTATCTCAACACAAGTTATTATTTTTTTTCGGTGATTTCATTTAATAACAACTTTAGCACAGTAATCAACAACTGTAGATACAAATTCCAGTTTCACCTGAACACAAAATGACATCCTTCAGTTTTATTCATGAAAATCATAATCCTGACCTAAATCCCACAAGTCCAGGAAAGTAAAGGTGGGGTTAATAGGTAAAAATCACCTAAGCCACTGACCTTCTATGTAATCTTCATTAAGCTTTCTTAGTTCTGCTTTCTCTTTTCAGACTTTGTCTTCTGTGCTTGTGAGGTCAGGTCTTAATATAAGGGGCACTGACTCTACATCTGCACAGTGCTTAACACAATAAGGGTTTAAGTTCAAATAGATTACAAAGATATGTATATTTATCCTTAAAATTGATGATTTGATCATGTTTGGTCTGGACACATTGTTCAGTTACTCTTGCATAATGAACAGAAATACAATATAGGATTTTTTCAGGTTAATTATTCTCAGGATAGACTGTACTAATGTACCCAGAACTAGCAAGGATGAGTATTTTATACTTGCAAGCACTTTGATGCACACCTTCCCTTGATAAAATACCAGATTTATGATTCACACAAGAACTCATCTGATACCAAAATGTGGATATTTGTCTATGTTGCACAAGTAGCCTGATGCCTAGGGAATTCACTTTACTTCTGACATGAAATAGCCTACATTTGTAAATCTTACAAACTCTTTCTTTCTTCCCAAGGTATAGGAGAAACACAAGGCCAATGAGCTCTACATTGATGCAAGGAGCAGACTGTTGGATGAGACCCTGAACAATAGTTGTTCAAACACTACTGAGATGGGCAGCAGTTTTAAATCCTACATCATGAGCATGGAGTTAGCAGAAATGTCAATATGAGCTCCATAAAGCACAATGCCACCAGTGCTGTCATTGAAAGACAGGAAAAGGGAAATGAGTTTTTGAAAATTGTCATAAATAATAAAAAATGTCTGGCCTATAGCATTTTTCTTAAATTAACAAGAAGAACTTGAACCCAGTATAAAATGCCTTGAAGGAAGCATGTCTAGTCTTGAGGGATGGGGGTTTTGATCAGCATAGATCAAGTGTGTGAACAATTTTCAGATGCGTAATTTATTTCCTGTTTTGAAAGAAATTGCTTAGCCTTGAAAGGTTTGTCAGAAGCATTATCTTGTTTTTAAGAGCATTCAGGGAGTGCAGTGGGAAGAAAGCAATACATTCCTAGCGTATCCCTTCCAAGCAAAAATACTATTTCATAAAATATTCAGCATCTTTCTGGGCTTGTAGTTATACTTATAGGAACTCATTCTCCTAGTATAAGGAACTGAATCTGTTGTATATATAACAATGCCACAGAAAATCATGGTCATAACAAAGGGCAGAATCCATCCTTCTTTACATGAAAGTCTTTGGGGGCTGGCGGGGAGGAGGTTGGGGAACAAACTGCAAGGAGCTGTGCAGCATGTCAGAGTTATTATTTGAATTTATGAGCCAGTCACCAAATCACAGTGAGGCTGCCATATAGACTAGAAAAACATTCACAGCACCTCTAAGCTGGACCTTTGAGTCACAGAGGCCTTGGTTTTGCCTGTATATACTTCCACAATATATATATATACACTCTTCATCCCCTTGCAGAGAATTCTCTAGGAACCCTTTGCACTAGTCCCAGGTGCCTACCCTGGATGGCTCAGAGAGCCTTCAATTGTATTCCCACAGTCTGCCCAAAGAAGGGAGTGAGTCTTGAAATAGAAGAGATTAGATCACCGGGATAAAAAAAAAAAAAAGGGAAATCCACAGGGAAAAAAGCAAATGAATGTATTTTTGTCTGGTGCTCAGTAAATGTGAGCAACTGCTCATCAGATTGAAAGCAAGGGAGTCCAGCCAGCTCCATGCTAGACTACAACCAGATGCACAGCTTTGGGTGAATCACTTCCATTCTGTTTCCTTTCCTAGTCTTTCATTTACTGATTTTTGGTCAGATCCAGTCTTCATGACTGAAATCCCCAACCTGTGCTTTATAAAACATTTTAATGATGCTTTCCTCCACAGTAATGTGCTACCAACAAACTCTGTGCCACCTTAGCTGCTGTACTTATTCAAAGTCCAGGTCTCATGCTTTATCTTGTGGGTTGGGACAGCAGTCCAGGGTCACCCATCACCCACCTCTGCTGGGGTTTTTCCCTTGAGGTAACAGATGGATTTGCATAAAACCACAGACAGACAAATAAGGGGCATACAGATCATACTGATTATAGAATCATAGAATTGTCAGGATTGGAAGGGACCTTAAAGATCATCTAGTTCCAATCCCCCTGCCAATGGCAGGGACACCTCCCACTAGAGCAGGTTGCTCAGAGCCCCATCCAGCCTGGTCTTAAAAACTTCCAAGGATGGGGCTTCCACCACCTCTCTGGGCAACCTGTTCCAGTGTCTCACCACCCTCATGGTGAAGAAATTCTTCCTAATGTCTAAGCTGAATTGACCTACCTCTAGATTTAATCCATTCCCTCTAGTCTTATCACTGCCTGACAGCCTAAAAGGTCCCTCCCCAGCTTTCCTGAAGGCCCCCTTAATTCTATCGCTTCATGGTCACTGCAGCCTAGGTTGTCCCCAAGTTTCACATCAGTCACCAGCCCTTCTCTGTTGGTCAGAACAAGGTCCAGAATAGCCCCTTTCCTTGTTGGTTCCTCTACCGTTTGGAGGAGGAAGTTGTCATTTACACACTCCAGGAACATCCTGGATTGCCGGTGCCTTGCAGTGTTATCTCTCCAGCAGATGTGAGGATGATTAAAATCCCCTACAGAGACCAAGGCCTGTGAATGCGAAGCCATTTCTATCTGCCTACGGAGGGCCTCGTCCACTTGGCTCTGCTGGTCAGGTGGCCTGTAGCAGACCCCTATCGTAACAGCACCTTCCCCTATCTTCCCTTTAATCTTAACCCATACACTCTCACCCAGCTCATCATCCTTTTCCATATGCAACTCCATGGATTCTAGCTGTCCTGATGCTCAGGCATGTTACTCTTTGATGAGAGAAAAAGTCCAAATTAATACTAGAAGACAAACACTGTTCCTGGTGTACCTGAGTGGTCAGTGAAGGAAGTGGAGGCCCTCAAAGGATCTCAAGTAGAGCGGAGATCTTCTCACTTACTATAATCATAGAACAGCATGGGCTGGAAGGGACCTTGAAAGATCATCTGGTCCAGCCTTCCATGGGAAAGGGACCCCAGATTACCTAGCACCCTGTCCAATCACATTTTGAAAACCTCCATCAATGGGGTCTCCACCACATTGCTGAGGAGGTTGCTATAGTGTTCATGGTATTTCCCACTGATTGTGTGAGGAAGTCAGGTGTTTTCAGCACTGCCTCACTATATGCTTAAAATGCACATGTCTCTGGGGTGTCCAAGAGTGGATCCCACTATTATCAAGCCTTCGTAGTATATATTGTTTCTCAGCATGAATCCATGCTTATAAAATAGACTTCTCGTTTCATTTAGGTCCCATAGCTATTTCTGTAATACAAATAATCACAAATACAAGATTGAGATTCTCAGAAGGACTTGGGAAAATAGGTTTAAGGCAGTAAAACTTATATATAAAGAATGTTGAATAAGACAGACTGAAGATCTGTGAGAAAAATGTTGAAGAACAAGGTAAGTAGAGGTGGTAGAATGCTATAGTTAGAAAAAAAAATAAACAAACCATTAATTTTACAAGAATATGGTATTTGAAGCTATGAAACTTTACACACATTTCTCTCTGGCAGATCCCTTTCAATAAAGAATATAAATCACAAAGACCTGATATTTCTTTGTCAATAATTCAAGCAGAAAGCTTCCATTTTAGGAAATAAAACCAAAATAAAATAAGCAGGAGGGTTAAAATAAAGGTACAGTCACATGGAAATGGAGATTTGTTTTGGAAATTAATAGCAGAGTGGCATATGGAGTAACATACCGTGAAATATTTAGTTACATTATGATACTTTTTGTAAAAAGTGTGTTAAATTATGAAGTAAAAACTAGACTAAATTGACAGAAATTTATTGATAATGTAAGAAACTTATTTTCAATCCACCCATGGGTGTGCAAAGGTAGATGCAGACAATTAGTAATGAGAACTGCTAATAATTCAAAGTAAGTTATATGTGAATGAGAGATATGAGAAGAAACCTAGAAATCCTTTTGGAAAGTCTATAGTTATTATTCATCCACACATTGGAAATTTTACAAGCTGTTTTATACTGTTCTCTGTATCATATAAGCATGACCATCTGCCAGAGATAACCTGCTTTTCCTAAAAATCTACATATTAGTCTAATATGTAAAAACACAACATATTCATAAAAGTAAATGCTCAGCTATGAGAGAAAAGCTATATATGTGGAAGTGTAGGTGCATACACAGATCTAGACATGCATTATTATAATGCTTTTTATAAAATGTTTGCTACTATACAGGCATTGCTTGCTCACAGTTGTGTTACATGTCTTCTGAACCTTTAGAAAGTTCATTTCCAGGGAGGGCACAAGGGGATCAAGAGAGGTATGTAGGAAGTAAAATTGCACCAAGGAGACAGACGTCATTAATCCATTGATCTGACTGCCTGGGTCTGTCTTTCTATGCATTGCTAACTCCCTGGCAGGCTCTAGCCAGGAAGCGTAGGAAGTGCTAATGTGATCTGACTCAAGATCAATACTAACATGGTCTTAGATGCACTATTTGTGCTTGCCAGAGTACTAGTTTGGAGACACTACTGGATTATGTTTTACACCTTTTTAGCATCTAACAAGCACTCAGGGCCTCTAACAGAAACCAAACACAATTAAGTAGCAGAAGCCAGGGAAAGCCTGAAGGACTTGGTGATGTTGTGATAACAGAGTGAACCTTTGACCCCTAGGTTAATAGTCTAAAACTTGCTTAAATTAGTCATGACAGAGGGCTAAATTCTGTACTGACTTTTACCCCTTAGAGCCTCATGGAAACAAGCAGAGTGCGGGAAATCAGGCAGATCTAACATTTTGTCTTCAAACTGAAAAGCAATTAGAAATGAATTGGGATTCTAAACCCTGTTTCTGCGATCAGTTTAGACATGAAAACACACGGCAAGTGGCATCAGTTGTGTTTGCTAGCAACCTCCATGGAGATGCTGTAACCGCAGGCTTCATCTTCCCCATCTATGAAAAGACCTATCCAGCTGGTGCCATAACCTGTCAGACGCCAGTGTGTGGTGATACTGCTGCCATCCATCCTCTGCATAAGCTGTGAGAAAAGGTCTTCTGCCTCCAAAACCAAACCCAGCTCCCTCCAAATCTGTCAAATCTATGTAATAAAGAGAAGGGTCTAAATCAACTTAGAATTATTTACTGTCTGTAATATCTGTTCACTGCAGAGATTCAGAGTTACAGCTCCCATTCTAGCTACAGGATTCCATATAGACATTATGGTATGTAATAATTTCAGATAGCGTATTTATGCAGAACCATTTAGGCTCCCTGAAGCACTTCACATGAGAGGCATAGAAAAACATTATTTTACTCCCTAGCAAAATTAACCCACCCATTTACCTAAAATATAGTTCTGTACTTAAAGCATGTTAATCTCTGAGCAGAAGTTTAAAAAAAAAAAAATAGAAAGGAAATCTATGGAGGAAAGTTCATAAAAGACACAAAAGACAAAGATAACAGCCTTGTTTGCATCCAAGTGCTTTCTGATAGTAAGGGGAAAATTAATCTAAAAAAAAAAATGTAAATCAAAATTTATGTTCTATCTGACATGACTATGTATTTTGCTTATGTGTATTTATCAGTTCTCTTTCTGAATTTTAAATTATTCAAGGTAGGACACTTTCATCAATTCAGGCACTTGAGAAAATCTGTCCTGTTCAGACTTTCTCTTGGTTTCTTTGGAGTGTGGATACTCAAAGTGTGTGCACACATGTCCGCCTCCAGATCATCTAGAATGCTTCCATCCCCACATAGATTCTGGTGAAATTTGCCATCCCTGTTGGCTGAACTCAGGTCAAATAGATCAGAGAGGTGATGTAGAAAATGAGTTGCTAACACTGATTTTTGGCATGAAAACTAGTTGGGAAGAAGTCTTTATTTACCATGCTGCTAGAAAAGTGGATATCAATTCACCACCAAAGGACCCCTGTGAAGGACACAGACCTATTACGCTCTGTGTTGTGACATAAGGCAGGCAGTTTATTACCCAGAAAAAAAATCAAAATTAGACTCACCAGAATACTACATGGACAAAAGAACATGAGAAAATTGTTGTCCGTGGTTTGAAACTACAAAATTGTTTATATTTCTTCCATTTCTTTCCCTGTTATTTCTGTTTTGAAAATCAATATTTCTCTAATTCTTTTTTGTCTAAAAAATTGTTACTAGAGATGCTAAGAAACGAGCATGAAGAATCAATGGGTATGAGGCAATGTGGAATATCTGTGCTGCTGCTGTTTTTCTTTTTAAGAAAGCAAAGGATGTGTTCAATTTAAAGACACTTATTTTTAATGTAAATAAGCAAATGCTGCACATAATCCACACAGTTCTGTAGCTTACGGATAACAAGTTTGCACGGCACAAGCAAGGCAGCTTTGTTTCTCTTTAGAGCTCAGGAAGGCGAAGGTCAGACAAATCAGAATATGGAACATTTGGTTCCTCATTGGCCTCCCTGGTGCTTTTTCCTCTCAGTGCATTTCATTTTCTTGGCAAATGTCTGTGACATATCAGTAAGTCATTTTAACACTTCTTTATGCCCTACTATTTCAGTTTCAAGATCATTAATAAAACAGCAGCTTGGAAGGTGGCACAACAGGCATTCTAGTATGCTAGCAGGTAGGGTTGCTGTCTGATTTTTTTTTTTTCCCAGCTATTAGCATAGCCAGACCTCAGCCTCATAAATAAACAGCACATAGTCTACAGAGAGTTTCATATGAAAAAAAATATGCACAGTATGCTTTTCACTGACTAGCTATGTGCTATTGAACCATCTATTAGAGAAACTTTACCCTAGAAATTCAGACCTTATAAATTTAAAGTTTTAAAATGAAACCCCCTCAGGCTAGCCCAGCATAAACAATTAGTTGCTCCCTGTTAAACTCCATATCCGTAACAGCCCATTTTGAATGTTTCATAAGATACACTAAGGGACATCATTAGTATGTGAATTTCTTTTACAAAGATCACAATGAGGGCTTTAGGAAGAGAATGCACATATCCAGGGAAGATTGGCAGACAGAACGTCACAAGCTGCTCGTGCTGAGTCGATTCAGAATCATGTGAAAGCATTTGAGCCATTTAACTCTATTACTTTTGATCCTTAAATCTCTGCCTTCGCATAATCTCATGAGTACAGTTTTCTAAACCCAATTTAATATCCTATTTTCTTATTCCCTACTGGGTCTCTGGATTATTTCTTTAACTGATTTTACATCTTTTCTATTATTCTTTTTAAATTTTTCTGATTTTTTTTTTCCTTTTTTTTTGTGGTTCTCATATGAAGGCATCTGAAGTTTTGCCTTTTAACCTATTTGCTTCTGATACAGTTCTGGGGTATCCATCCTACAGTACATTTCCTCATCTATCTTTATAGGCAAGGCTAATTAACTGCTGCATCCATGATGCTCAACTTGAAATAGCACGAAATTCACACCACCTCCTCCTTGATTCCTAGCTCAGAATCCTACTTCAAATCTTGAAATCTCAGAATAGTTTTCCCCCTTTGTCCACATAAAGACATTCTAGATACCTTAACAGAAATCTTTACCTACAGATAAGCTTGGACTTACTGAAATCAATAGCTAGAATTCTAATAATTAATCCAAAATAATAATAGAATTGTGGAATCATTCTGGTTGGAAAGACCTTCAAGATCATCAAATTCCACCAGGTCACCACTAAACCATATCCCCAAGAGCCACATCCCGATGTCTTTTTATTGCCTCTAGGGATAGTGACTCCTCTACTTCTCTGGGCAACCTGTGCCAGTTCTTTATAACTCTTTCTGTCAAGAAATATTTCCTCATGTCCAACTTAAACTTCCCCTGGCACAACTTGAGCCCATCTCCTCTTGTCCTATCACTTGTTACATGGGAGAAGAGACCAGCACCTGCCTCTCTACAACCTTCTTTTGGGTAGCTGTAGAGAGCAGTAAGATCTGTTTAGGAAAAAATAAATTAAACCTTTTAGGCAATTAGGCTGAATTGATATGATAGCAGGGCAAATCATTAATTTTAGCTCTGCTCCTCAGTAGCAAGGATTGTATTGGGAACAGTAAAAAAATTAAAAGGTTATCCAAGTTTCCTAAATTCACATACCTATTGTGATGAGAAGAATAGATAGTGGTTCTTCAAAGGAAAGACCTGTATTTCAAATATAAAGCATGTTCTATCTTACTCTGCATGGACTGAGGTAATCATCAAATTCATGTGTAATGTTTGAGGCTCATAATGCCAGAAACTTTATATCAGTCAGGAATTACTCCACCCAAATGCTCTGATATGTTTTATAACAGTGCAGATGGCCCAAAAGGAACAAAATAGTTTCTTATCAGTAATTATTCATACTTTTTCAAGGAAATCAATATGTGATGACATCTGATGCAATTTATTGGTACTATGTGTAGATGGAAAACTTCAGTGAGGACTAGAGCAAAATGCAAAACATGAAGCCTCTGTCAGATGTGTTCTTCTGGTATGCCTCTTTGTCACTAGTACCCACTTTAATGATATTAGGTTTATCTGCAACATGAGTGGAACTATAATAATAATCTCAGTAGTAATTCACAGCTTTTCCAGTTTGGGGTTGAAGCTTTTTGTGGACATTCTTATTTGAACATAAGACTACCTCTATATAAATTTAACTAAATTGGAAAAGAATCACCTTTAAGCTATATCAAAGTAGGTCATTTAGACTGAAAAAATAGTGTCAGCACACAGACTTAAAAGAAAATAATGAAGGGTGTGAATAATAGCTGATATATTTATTTGGATTCCATTCAACACATAGTGTTTTATAGCAGAAGTAGTGAGTGAGGGTTATTTTTAAGATAAGTGCACTGATAGCAGGAAATCAAAACGAGAATTTTTATTTTTTTTTTAATCCTTATATTGCATTACTTCACATGGTGGCAGATAACACTGTGTTGTAGCCTGAACTGATCACTGGATCAACACAAAAATACAGTAGAAAGAAAAGAAGGCCTGAGGGTCTGAAGTGGAAAAGGGGGATTCTTAACATGCATCACAACAGATGCAACACAAACTCGTGTCAGGCATATGAGTAATTTATTTAGACACTTGTTTCTTACTAATGTCCTTCTACTCTTGTTGAAAAGCAACTGCAAAAGGTACATATATATATATATACTTCTGAATCTGTCCCAAAGGGTTCAATATTAAGCAAGTGTTTTGTTCAGGTATACTGAACACTTATACTCAGAAAGATTACTCTCTTGTTTGTAGTTATGTCTGTCACTCTGGTTTGCTGAATCAGGGCTTGGAAAATTTTCATCTTTTAGAACTGACCCCTGATTAAAGTAACAGATTAATAATCAGTCAGGCTTGTTCTGGCTATTGAACTTATAGGCTTTTATTTTCTTACAATTTCAAGAGAATTTTTCATTTTTTCACAATTCCAGGTAATTTAGTTAGTTAGTTAGTTGGTTAGTTTAAATTCCTAATTGCTGAGAGCTCATTCAACTGTAGTTAGGAAGTGAATGCCTTACAGGTTCTCTGTTGATTATTTTCAATACAGTAATTTCAAAAATAGCATTGTGATATTAGAGTGCACTTTATAAATTATGCCACACAGCTTCTATATTATATAAAATGTTGAGAACATCAGGGTGCATATTTTTATTCCTCTGTATGCATAGATAAAAACTGACATTTCCTAAGGGAGTGCTTTGGCCAGAGCTACCACGATGTTAAATAAGGCCACAAATTCATAATTTATTACTCCAGTTTAAAGCAAATACTTCGGCATCCAACATCAATCTATAATACTAAAATTCAAAATTGTTTTTCAGTAAAGGAAAACTTATGAAAATAAAACAGATTTTTTTTTGTCTTGCATTTATTGTTGCTTTTTCAAGTTTATTTTCTTTTAAAAGTGAACACTACTAAACTATCAAGTTAGCAAACAATGACTTTCAATTTCAGCTACTGCAGCACTAATAAATTCCCCTATAAACTGTTGCATGATTTATTTTACAAACATACAAATTGATACAGAGTGTGTTGCCAGAATAAAATTTGCTTCTTAACTAAGTGGTAGATGAATACGTGGGTTTTGTTTTGTTGTGTTATTTTTTAAAATTATGTACAATTATTAGACTATATGTCCTGAAGACTGATAATACTTCAGAAAAAAAAAAACAAGTTTCTTAAAAGCAACTTCTGGTTTCATCTGTGTACTGAGGAGACTTACCGTACTGAGGTATGGTAAGAACATTTAAAACATCTTTCTACAAAGTAATTTAAGATTATTTGAGAACAGGGGAAACTATCTCCAAGCGGCATAAAATAAGCAAAGAGGGAGAATAAAAACCAAACCACTCCTCAGATTCCAAGATGTATGCTGTCCATCTATATGCACAAGTCTGAATGGCTCCAAGCAGCACACTTAAAATACAGACCAGAATGTTCTCAGTGCTAAAATTCAAATTAAATAGTGCAATCATGCTGTAGGTCTGTGTATTAAAACTCATTTGCTTGATAAGACCTTCCCATGCTTCCCCTGAGTGCTTTTTGTCTTTCTACTAGTTTCAGAATAAAAAGAAAAGTGTGTGTGTGTAAATAAATAATTACATGCCTTTTGTACAAATTAATAGCTGTTTTCCCCCAAAAAAATTTCCTAGGAACATATCCCCCTACTATGGAATGTATTATACAACAGTCAGGGGCAACAGCTGCTGAAGAGCAACATATCACTGGGATACTGACAAACTGGTTTAAGAAAAGAAAGAATAATACTGAAGAAACAAAGTCTGCTTAAAAGATGATATCAGGAA
The DNA here is from genome assembly GCA_027560015.1 of Chloroceryle amazona. Taxonomy (NCBI): domain Eukaryota; kingdom Metazoa; phylum Chordata; class Aves; order Coraciiformes; family Cerylidae; genus Chloroceryle; species Chloroceryle amazona. The sequence goes on from JANHFX010023733.1 coordinate 23,893, forward strand.
GTGAAGGGCTTAAATGCTGTCTTGAGAAACTGAAGCCTGGGATTGGAAGAAATCACTTAGATCATTGAAGCCAGTTCCTTGAAATCACATACATTCATTGCCTCATCTAACGTTGGTCAGCTCATACCCATAGCTCTAAACTAAGCTATATGTCTATGGACTACTACTGTAAACAGAGAGATGGGCAACTGTAGTGAGGAAGCAGTCTGAAATAAGATAAATCTTGGAGTCGCAAGTTCCAAGTACTAACACTCCAAGCACATCCCCATCCACTAAAACACATCTCAACAAATTGTAGATAACTCCAGGGCATTAGGAAAAAGATTAAAGCAGTACAACTGACAGTCAGTGATGCAAAAGGAAAGAGAGAGCAAGCGTATTGCTTATACCCATATTCCTGCAGTAGCCAACAATTTATCAGGAGAAAATCCCATCAGGAATACCGAATACACCAGTATCTTTGGTTACTGCACAGTTCTAGGGTCCTACTTTTTAGAGAATTTTTAATAATGTCTGAAATAGAGAAAAATCTAGTGCTGATCATCATATATGATACAGTAAATGTGTATGTACAGTAAATAAATATCTATGTATAGTAAAGAGATACATAAAGTACAGTATATGATAGAGTAAAAAAAAAACATAATTTTTATTCTGTTAGTTGTGGGGAAACCTCATCATAATAATAAGGAGGAAGGAGAAGAACTAAGTAAATAGTCAACTTGTTTGACAAGTGGTTTTTTTGATGGACAAAACCAGGTAGAGCTAAGTAAAAATAAGAATCTTTTTCCTGAAGAAAATTCCATTATAACAGCACTTAAGGCTTTTTATTCATTTTTGCCTGAAAGACAATGACAAGGCAAAATACAGAATTCATAGCAAAACAAAATGTTTGGTGTGCAGTATTTTATTTTGTGGTGAGATATTTGCTATGAGACAGTTCAGCATCAAACATACCCTGTGACTCTCTGCATAGCCCACTGGGAACTGTGGTTCAAGAGTCTTTTGCTCCGACTCTTGGCTATAACCTGTACCACCTTTCTCTGCTGTGAGCTAGAACACGGTGGATATTTCCGACACTGAATTACCTGCCTGTATATATTGTTGTCTATATCTTTATATAAGACAGTTTTCAACTGTATCATTATGTTCTATCTAAATTAAAATAAGGTGTCCACAAACGTGTTCCCACAAATAAGAAAATACTATTTATGTGATATCAGCTGAAGAAGGCTATCAGTTTTAGGCTGCAATTTACTATGTTTCATATTCACAAGCAAATTTTTTCTGAAGATATTTGACAAAACCCTGAGTTGTCTGAGATATCACATTGCTGGATTCTTATGACAGCTTATATGGTCTTTCAAATCCTGTGGTATATTTTTTATCCACAAAGTTGTAGTTACCACTTCAAAAGGCTAAGCAGTGACAACAATATATGTCATCCAGTCATTTCCCACTTATTAATTACAATGACAAAAGCTGAACAGAGAATAAAAAAGAAGAAATTTTCTATTAATTGTTAAAAAAAGACCTGCTAAAGGTCTTTGTTTCCCAATATTTTAAACGCTACTTTGAATTTGAGCCTAACTTTCCATTTTACTGAAAACATATCACTAGATTCCATACATAACATCCTCAAAACTCTAAATTAAAGTCCTCCTGTAGCAGAGATTAATCCCAAAGAGTAAGAAATCAAGTAAGAGAGCTAGGAGAACTGAATGAATGAGGAGGGAAATAATGAATAAACTTACGTGGAAGAAGTATATAGAACATGAAAGAAGTGACTGACCCCAGGGATAGGCCATCAACAGCTTCTCTGGGCAACCTGTTCCTTTGCGTCACCACCATCACAGTGAAGAACGTCTTACTAAGTTCTAATCTAAATGTACTAAATGTACTTACTTTCAGTTTGAGTCCTATCACTACATACCCTTCCCATCTTTCCTGTAGACCCCCTTTTAAGTACTGAAGGGCTGCTATAACATTTCCCCAGAGCCTTCTCTTCTCCATGCTCAACAGCCCCAACTCTCTCAGCCTGACCTCGTAGGAGAGGTGCTTGCTGGGCTTGCTCCAACATGTCCATGTCTTTCTTAGACATGAGGGGAACTAGAGCTGGGGAGACTAGAGCTGAAGACAGTAGTCTGGGTGGGGTCTCACGAGAGTGGAGTAGAGGGAGAGAATTTATATTTGTGCTACAGACTGCCTCAACCCAGGTGCAAGACCTTACACATGACTTTGTTGAACTTTGTGAGGTTTGCACAGGCCCACTCCTCAAGCTTGTCAAGGTCCCTTTGGGTGGCATCCCTTCCCTCCAGCATGTTGACTACACCACACAGCTTGGTGTTGTTAGTTAACTTGCTGAGGGTGCACTTGATCCCACTGTGTATGTCACCTCCAAATATGTAAAACAGTGCCAGTCCCAGTATCCACCCCTGAGGAACATGACTCATCGCTGCTCTGAACTTCAACATTAAGTCATTAACCACTACTCTCTGAGTATGGCCATCCATCGAGTTCCTTATCCACCAAGTGGTCCATCTGTCACAAACACCTCTCATCCAATTTAGACACAAGAATGTCATTCAGGACAGTGTCAATTGCTTTGTACAAGTCCAGGTAGATTTGTTTGTTTGTTTGTTTGTTTTTTTAGCTTATCACAATTTCCTACTCACTTTCAGGGTGGTTTAGACTTTCTTATATAATGACTATGTTTAGAAAACATATCTTCTATTTACCAGATCTACTCCAGCAATATTTTCAGCATTTAACTATGTGGAGGCATTCTGCATGCAGGTGACTTTTTGCTCTTATTCATCTATTCTTCTACTCCCATTATCTAAAACAATGTTGGACAAGCAGCATATTATACCTCCACATTTCTGCAGCCATCCTCAGAGGTCTAGTCATCTCTTATCACTTATCTTATAACCAGCAGACAATTTCCACATGATATTTGAACTGTTACAAGCAAACACATGTCATTTGATGATTTTAAGAGCTAGAACACAAAATTATTTATTAAGGTATTTCACATAAACATCAGACTTGGAATTTAGTCAGTCTCCAGGGATCATGACTACAAATTAGTCAAGAAAGGCCCTTAATTGGGATTTGGGTTATTGACATGAAATGTGGCCATTGGTGACAGTCCAGATATTTTTCAATATTCTGTCAAAAAAAATCCAAACAAACAAACAAAAAAACCCCTGTATAGCCTGTATGGAGACAGCTCTGGGATAGCATGAATAAACCTTTCATTCTAAAAGAAATTAGATTTTCTGGCTGAACCAGGCCTTGACTTTACTGTAAATATAAATCAAGTAAATATCCCTAAAGAACATATCATAGAAGTGTTTACAGTTAAATTCTTGTATTTCTTTACTGTGATTATGTGTTCCGCATTTGTCAAACAATGTACTGCTTATTCCTAAGTAATTTGGAAAGTACAGTAATGATTCATAAATCAAGCTGCGACTAATATTCTGGAAAGCATAGGCGTGTTTTTGTATTAGTTTTATAGTTTCTTCTAGATGAGGTATATAAACTCTTAGCTTCCATAGATACCAAGTTTGATGTAGTATATTGTCCATAATTTTATGTTCTACTTGGGCAATTAAGCTATGGTGCAGGTTTTGTTGACTCTATCTCTCTACTTTTATTTACTTACATATGATAATTTTCAGAACAAATCTGAAAAAAAAAGCTTCTGAATGAAAAAGTTGAATTAGATTTGAACATTCAACCTTTTGCAAACCTCAGAGGTATTTCAAAATGGCATCAGGCTAAATCTCTTAAAATTGGTCATCAATTTTCTGTTAATGTGTCTTTAAGTTGAAGAAGTGCTCTCTGCAGTGGTTTTGTTTTGGTTTGGTTTTTCTTTTTTTTTAAGGCAAAGGGGGGTTATCAAATTTGCTTCAAATCTATTTTCATTATTTAAGTCAACATAAATTCTAGTATTTTGAGGTATTGCCTTTATTGAGTTGGAGGTCCTTTTGTCTGATTTTTTTTGTTGTTGTTTGTTTGTTTGTTTATTTGTACTGGATCAGCCTCATATTATGCAGTTTCTATCTGGGATACCACAGGGACTTTGTGGGTTCTGTAATTCAGATTGTTCACATCCTCATTGTTTTTTTGTATAGCCTAGATTTTCTATATGTATTGTGTTGATGCATAGAAATTCCCCTTTCTGGCTTCTGACAAACAGAAAAGAAAAAAAGGAGTCTTCCACTCTATTGGCTAGAATTCATACAGCATATTGTGGGCACTCATTTTCAGAAAGTAAAAATGTTTCATTTTTTCAGCAACAAGTAACAAGCATTTTGTTATTTCCTATTTCAGAAATATTTTGGAATGTTTTCTTTCACAAATGATTTTATATGTTAATTTTTAGTTTCACTGTAGAACAAAAGGAAATTTTTATATATGGAATCTCTATAACATACATAAAACCCTCATTATTTTATAATCATATGTATATTAACATTTAGGATATAAGAGTTTGTTTGCTTGAGCAAGAAACTTTTTCTAAGCTTTCCGCAAATATCTTATGATATTTGAGAAAAGAAAGGGCATGTACCACCTAGCAGGGAATGTTCTGTAAGCCCTGGCCCTCTCTTGCCTTGTGGCACGTTCATATACCTCTGCCACCTGTTTTAGTATGAGGCACTTTTGCACTGATATAATGACATCCATAAAGGAGTTGTTCCTTTATAACTACATAATTAGAAAAAATCTCACTTCTAACCAATGCCATTATATTAACACACAAACAATGAGTGGGCAGGGTCTACTGAAGCATGAGGTTGCATTTAATGTGCTTTTTGGGCATAGATGAGTTAAGAGAAAAAGATTCCCATCTTGCTCTCACTGCTTTCTTACTTAGCAAAGACAATCACCCATGACTAAGAGAACAATTATGCCCAGATAGGGTGCAGTGATGATCAGATTGTAACATCTCTGTCCAGCTCAGGTGTGACCTGTGCAAGCATATCTGACCATTGCCTGACAGTGTGCTTATATTCCAGCAAGTAATAAAGGTGAAACTTATGAAGAATTATTTGTCTTCCTTCAAACTAGACAGATGAGATCCCAGTAGCTGTGGATCCTCAGTAACTGGGAATTAAAATAGCACCCAAGTATGGTATAAGTGTGAATTATACTTCTTATGGACAACTGTCAAAACATCACCTGAGAGGGACTACTTTATACTGTCTTCTGCATCATTTTGAACTATTCCCATCCCTGTAAGACTTAGAAAAGAAGCAGCTATAGAAACTGTGTGGTGTTCTGTTTGGATCTTTTTTCTATTATTGATCTTTTCAGTTTCTCTGCATGCTTGTTGTTCTTTTTCTTTATATATTCTCTTTGACAGACTGTAGCTCTTTTTTTCAGTGCATTTATTAATTTGTTTTGTTCTCTCTATCTGTTTTTCATGCCCAGTCTTCTGGATATGGATGACAGAATGATCACAGTAAAGTTTCACTAAAATTTTCCAACATGCAACAGGTGAGGGGGTTCAAAATCAGACAAAATTTGCCTGCCCATCCATATTTAGATGAGACACTGAAGTAATTGAAGCAGACACCTTCAGAAGAATATATTTTAAAAATATCATCTACTTAGATTGATAGATATGCCAGCTTTAGGAGTATATAATGTTGACAAAATTATACTGTATGAGACTATTCATAAATCCAACTCACAACCCCTTGATATGGACTCACTTATAAAAAAAGCAAAAATACCCTTCACAATTTCTAACCATCCAGTACTTCTTAAGCCTGTATTCCTTTTGTAAATTTTGCTTTTCCTGATGCTTTGTATTCCATTTTAAAAACTTCATTAAAATAAATAAATATACATACATTAAAAACCCCAAAACCCTTCTATTCATTTCCTTATTACAGCATTCAAGCTCTTTGTGGTACTGTGACCAGTTTAAATTACCAGGACTAGGTCTTTTCAAATGCAACTCTTTCAATTAGTGTTTCAGGAAGCAATTAAATTGCCTAAAATGTATTAATGAATACATTGAAATCTGGAAGAGTACCCTTTACCTAATACTTCCATTATTAATGTACCATCTGTTTTGTTTTGTTCCCTCACTAGTGTACAGTTTCAGTAACCTCATGTCCACAGAAAACAGTATTCCCAAAAAGCAAAGCCAACAAATTTAAGCTGATAATCAGTCTTAATTATACAGTATACATTCCAAATAGTTTTACAGATACAATAATCAAGGATAATTTTTTTCTGTCTTTTTTTTTTTTTCCCTTTGCATCTCTCTGAATAATTGTGGGTTTGATTTTTGTTTTCTTGCAACAATAAAGACAATTAAATCTTTGGCTTCAGTATCTGGGGTTATTTCAATAGCAGGGAAAGAAGCTAACTTTTGCACAAAGACATGTACAATATAAGGCATAGGGGCAACAGAGCTTTCATTACAGAAAAGACTACAGGTATTAGATGAATTTGGGGTATTATTTGTCAGGGAGTGCTTGAAATAATTTGAGTTAATCAAGATAGTGCCATGTGCATCACCATCTGTAGAGAGCATCCATAAAATATCCTGAGGTGATAACTTAAAAAGGCATATGAAAAATACTAATTTATGCAGGCTGACAGAAGTATTTAATTCTGTTTTAAGGGTAAGAATAATCTCATTTGACCTCAAACCAAGCTAAAGCATGGAATTGTTTCAAAACTGCTTTAAATGGGACAGATTGCTCAATTGCACACTTGCGACTCTTTCATGTGGTGAATCAAGGTGCAGGATGAAATGCCACACTGTATGCCATTATAATGAGGGCCAGAGCAGTCACCCTTTCACTTGAGTATTGAACAGGTAATTTTTAAGGATCAGAAGAAACTTTAATGTTTCCAGTCCTTCCATTAGTAATCCTGAATATGAATTTAGTTGTGGAGATCCTAAGACATATTGCCTCATCTTTCCTGGTTATGTTAGGAACACAGATGTCTATAAAACTAAAGATTGCAAAACCTCCTTCATGATAAATTTCTGTGGGCCCTCCATCAGTTTCTACAAAGACTTTAGAATGAAGGCTCTTTTTTAAAAAAGATGAGGCCAGTTGATGGCAAAGGGACTGTGGTGGGATTTCTTTGGAAACAGCTAGACCTTTAGAAATGAAAGAGCCAAAATCTGTACAGCTTCAGAGAACTAGCTTCAATGTGCATTTCAAACCCAAGCTTTCAGAAAGGCCAGAGGTGATGTGCATCAGGAAGGACTGATCAGGAAGGGCATTATTTTGTTTTGATAGGTACCTCCGGTTGCTTGGGTTTGGTGTCAGGGGGTGGTGGAGAATGAAAAGGTTTACTACTTTTATGTGTTTAAATTATTTCTAGGGCCCAAATTTGAAGTTTTAGTTCCTTTTTTATTAGATTTCTGTGCAAATAGTGACTAGTCCCGTGGCTGCGTAACATAAGGCTGGGAAAGGGTTTTGTATACTGCAAGATTTTTTTCAGCTATGCAACAGTTTACTGTACTTTTCTGCGTAGTATGACAGATGAAAGTCAATCCCCCTTCCAAAGAAAAAAGAAAGTAACATATAGATCATATGTGAGTAGATGAAAGCAGTCCGTTACCACTGTGAGGATTTTTTATATCGCAGATGTGTTACTAAAACAGTAAAGACAACTACAAAGTACAAACCCAAGGTGCTCAGGTTCTGCAGGCTGCATTGTACTTTTTACCATTTGATAATTTAAAAATTAGCTTGGATGCATCCACCTGAGCTGCGTTTAGGTCCAAGAATTCTGAGAAAACTCTGCTTTGTAAATTTGTATGAACTTGAAGAGAAAAAAAAATAAAATTGCATTTGCGTTCACTTTAAGGAGCCTTTTATTACCAGAGCAGTGTGAAGGGATCTAGCATAAAGGAGATTTAGTCCTTAAATTTTAAACACTATATAAAAATTTAAATTAGTCTCTATTCTTCAGATTGTTGTCATTATGGAAAGGTCAGAGATGATGAATTGTTTGTTGCTGCTGCAGATATAATGTACTGTACAGTTCTATTATTTGCTGTTGAAGAAAACATGATTTATTGGGTAGTGTCAGAAAATATTTGCTCCGGGCCTGCAGTATATGAAATATATAGCCTGTATTCAGCCATGCTGCTTAAGGGAACTACTGTACAATCCTCTGAGGCTAAAAATGAGATCTTTCTACTAGTCTAAATCATTACTTAGTGATTCAGCAGGAACACTGTCTTCAAAATAGTTTTTAGAGCTGCATATCATATGATCTAATTAACAAAAAATAAATCAAATTATAAAAAAAAATACACATGCACTAAATGGAATTTCAAATGCTACTGACCTTTATAGTTGTTTGAGGAGGCATTCTATATGTTCCAACCACAGTCATGTGATGGGAGCCATAGTTAGAAAGTCAACAAAAAACTGTGGCTGCTCTAATAGAGAAAGGTGTAAGTTCAAACACTAACTTGTATAAAAAAAGCTATATAGAAACAGTTTGCTCATCTTATTTAAACATTTTTATTTACTTTTGCATTATTCTCAAATCAGAATTAAAAAGCAGAAATAAACAAAATGTTAAAAACCTAGTATGTGAGGTAACAAACAGTTTAACTTGAAACTGTTTGCTTAGTTCTCCTAATTTAAAAACTACTTCATCCAACTGAAAATTAAAATCCAGAAGGTGACTTTAAATGGCAAAATCTGAGATACTGGGAGAATGTGGATGATTTTGTAAAATAAATTATATCTACCCACTTTTTTGCAAATGTACTCGGTTTCAGGAAGTTGGCCCTTTCTAGCAAATAAAAATTGAAGAACATTTTTAACCTGCTCCAGTTATGTATTCTGATCTATAAATCCATCATTTAATTTCATATCAACAGTGCTACAGCAATGCCCATGCAATGGGTATTTTGAAAAATAACATCTGAATCCAGCCTGTGCCATGAGACCTTTTTTGAGCAATGTGACATGCAGCCATTTTGAAAATGGACCATTTTTCATGAGATTCTCTGAAACAGGTTTCATTCTTCAGACTGATGCTGAATTCACCTTCATGTATGAAATATAAGAGTTATAATTAGCTCAATACGGTCATTTTCAAAGATTATCTGGTGCATCATATCTGCTCAACAGGGGGGTCTTAAAAGAGTGTGGGGAGATGGTGTGAAAAGAAATCTAAGGAACACAAGAAGCTGGGAAAACTGGCATGTGCACAAACATATACCGAGAAAGGCAGAGAGACATCTTTCCTAGGGTGTCTTTCAAGAATTATGACATCAAATTCTAAAGTGCTTTACAGAAATGTGGCAAATTCATCTCAGCTTGTATCTCTGTTAATTCCAGTGGAGTTACAGTGGGAGTGAATTTGTTCCAATGAGAGTATCACAAGGAGTACACTACTGTTAGACAGTTACCTTGGCTATTAACTTTCTTTCTTTTCAGTTCTAAAGAGTATAGCTGAAGCTTCATGTATCTATTTTTAAACTATGTAAAGTATTTGCCTCATGGATCAAAGAAATCTGAAGCCAAACATACCATAGCACAGCCTGGTGGAAAAAGGGCTAGACTGAAATAAATGTCTTTGAAATATTATAGGGACCCAGCATGAAACCTGGTTAAAGTTGTATAGCTTTCCATTTGAAAGGTCACGTTCAGAATTGGCTTATAACTTTGTGAGAGGGTTACTTTTCAAGCTGAAATTGTCCATAGTTACTCTCAGTCAGATGCTTTTTTTTAATAATGAGAAAAAAGGGGGAAATTATTTTTAAATTTTTACTTTTGATTAATTGCCTTGAGTGCATACAAGAACAGAGACTGAGCACCTGGTGTGCATCAGTGTTAAGAAGGTGAAAAAACTGGTGCAAGCAGATGAAAACTTGTGCAAAGAATGACTCAGGAAGCAGTAAAGTGATTAGGTGCTGTTCTGGGACTGGAGAAGGTGATAGTGGTGGCCAAACGTGAAATTCTTTCAATTTTTGTTTCTTTTTCCAAATAGTTCATTTTGAAATCCATTTTCATTCTCTCCACTGTGTTTTTTTTACTCTTGGATCCCTCTGAGCAGTAGTCTGTGTTGTTCAGCAAGAACAAAAAGTAACTCCCAAGTGAATGGGACAAAAAACCCACCTGTGCGCTCTCTCTGCTCTCAGGATCAGACCTGCACAAAATAATCCCTCAGGTCTATGCACAGAAAGGTGCCATCTCAATCTTGCCTGGGTGGTTCTATTTCTGATATGCCAGTTGTAAAGTTTGGACAGAGCCCTGGATGAGTGTGCTGAGCCAACTCACAAGCTAGCAACTACCCTGGCATCTACTCTCCCTCTATAGACGTGGTTGGCTTCCAATCTGAGCTCTAGATTAGGCATGTGGTAAAAAAGCACATAGCTAGTGAGGCTCACACAGCCTGTCCTAGATCTTAAGGTGCATATAAACAGACATTAATTAAAGAAAAGGACTTTATTCTCTAGATCCATGAAGGTCTGTTGGATAGGCTCTAGGAAACAAACTCAGCCAAGACAGTCCTAAGTGAAGATTATAATCTCTGCCATGATTTGTGTATTAACATGATGGAAGCATTTTATCAGCAGCTGTTGGATGAGCTCTGGCACAAAATAAGAAACAACAACACTTCTGTATCACATATTGTCCTGGCCCTCCATCATCCCAGAGAAGCTTTGTCCTCCTTCCCTCCATGTCCTCCTTCTGTAACCCTGGAGACAGGCATGCTCCTTTGATGTTCTCACAGCTGCCCTCTGGTTTCTCCTGATGCTCCTGCAACAGCTGAAAATACAAGCGGCTTGTGTCCTGGCAGAGGAACAGAAGACAGGTTCTACCAATGAACCAGATGCTTTATAGCTTTATCCTTGATGAAACCCATCTTGTTCACATATCAGTGCAGACACAATCTTAGGCTAATCCCTCTCCTTCTTTTTCTGTTTAGCTTTGTCCTGAATTAGGTGAAAATGGAGCCCTACTTTTCTGCTCCGTCCACCTGAGGGGACACAAAAAAGCCTGCATGCATGTTTCCTCAATGTTGCCCATTTCCTGGCACCAGACAATCTTACCCCTCTCCTTGCTGTAGTCTTTTTGTGTGGAATAAGATGCAGCAGTAAACAAAGAATAAACTTTGTATGTTCAAACACTTTAATGACCAAACAGTCAATACTACCTTATTCTTTATTAGAAAATGAGAAAATGCCTGTTACCTTTTGAGACCAGACTACTGCAGATGGTGAGTTTGTTTGTTTAGTACATAAGAAGTTATTGATCAGAATATTTAGTCAAAAAGTTAGAATGCTTATTGTGAATGGTTGCTGAGGTTTGTGATTATACTGGGCTAATCTAAAGCAAAAATTATTAAAGTCGGGTCAATAGTATGGATTGCTCCCTTCTTTAATGTCTTGCTCAAAGAAATACAAATTAATTTATTTATATCTATTTATAATATAGATTTCTACATTCATTTCTAATATACTAATGTTTATTCTTGTAGGAATTTAACTGACAGGTCTTTCCTTACTGTATTTACTGTCATTAAATATATGTAATAATTTTGGTACATAATTCAATGTATATCCTATAAAACAGCTTAATAAAATTGGTTTTAAAGGTTTTGTAAAGCTTTACAAAATATTTAGAAGGTAAATATATTGCAGGTTCTTGACTGAGCTTGGGAAATGTACTTTTATATTTCCCAGCAGTATATACAGCCCCTTTTTGCTATATATCAAAAAATCAGATTTCCTCCCCTACATCTTTCTGTTTTCCTATGGAAACATGTTTGTCTGTATTAGACCTTCACACATTGTAAATCATACCCTACTTAAATACTGTGTTTGTGACTGCAAACAGGACCCCATACTTCCTTTCTTGAAGCAAAGTCATTTGTACTTTGGTTACCAGCACTTAATATATGCAATTTCTATTCGAATAAGCCTATTGCAGCTTGCTTTTATATTATTGCTCAATTATAAAGCACTCCAAATGCATTATGAAAACTTTGAAAGTACAGAAAATGAAAGCTCATTTGCAAGGAGAACATATACAAAAGGTCACGTTTGATACTTAGATATGATTGATGCTTTCCTGCATCCCAACTACTCCTCTTCAGAGTCATGGTGCTGTATTGATAAGCACACTTATCTTTCTCTATGGTAAAAATGTGCTGCTTTCTAGAATCAGTCAAGTACTACAAAAACTAGTGGGGTCTCCCCAGAGGCCTGTCTAGTTGTTCATATTTGTGTTTTTCAGCTGTCTCACACAAGCATAGCATCTACATTCAGGCACATTCATCACTTCGGCATTAGGAGGCTTATCACTTGCTGTCATAAGGTGATCCACTGACAGATGCTCTGGCATTTTCATCACCCTCGACACTGTTTCCATTATATCTTGTATAGGTTCTTTGAAGGGACATGACAAGCACACATGGAGACAAATTCTTTGAAATACCAAGTAAACCCCAGTCTTCCTTTTCAGGGAGTATTGAATATTTCTAGCTTGTTTGAAAAGGAGTTGTGCTTTATGAAGAATTTTGGGTTTGAGCTATTTGGGGGAAGACAGATTGTGGTGGTGGTGGTGAGGTTTCTTATCCATATGAATAAAATAATTTCGATCCTTTTAGAGTATTTTAATTCTTTGCACTATATTATTACAACTCACCAGTCTCAAGGCACTTTAAAATTTATGCAATAAATTTCACACATGCATTCCTGTGTCATGTATTGAAACCAAGTCACAGACAGATGAAGGATGGTATGTCCAAGGTCCTACCATAAACTGGAAAGTCTCATTCAACAGATCCATAGCACCTCATATTACATCCCTAATAAATATGCTTGTTCTTTTTTTTTTTTTTTTTTTCCCAGAGCACTGGCAGGCAGTCTGGTGTGCTCTGTAGGTGGAAACTTTGGGAAACAATGATGTAGCTTTAGAAATGATACTCCTTCCTCTCTCCTTTGTAATGACATTTCTTGTTCAAATCTAGCACATGAAAAAAAAAATTACTTGTGTTATGTGCCTTTTTGTGGTAACTTGAACTATTTACAGTATCTCCATCATTTTCCTCTTCATAAATACTTATTTTTTGTACTGTCTGTCTCAACCACAGGCTGCAAGTTTAATATCTCAGCACTTCACAAGACTCATATCTACCACATCCGCGAGGTAGTGAAGTTCCATTTGTAGATGGTATTGTATGATTTCTTTCAAGGTTGGAAAAGTTTACAAATTCCTGGAAATTCTACTGTGTACATTATAATGCAGACATCCTTCCTTTATGTACAAGAGCAACACCAATTATGTCTATAGAAAAAGTCACTGAAAATCAGAGTACAAGATATGTGTTTCTGTAGGAGTGAGTCTGCTACCTGGTTTTCTAATAAACCACTGTAAACATCCCACAACATATACTGTGTTGAAAGGGACTTCTTTTTTTTAAGCTAGAGCATTGTTGTTGCCCCTCATTGTGAGGCTGTTTGGTGAACAAAATGTCCAGGCAATGTAGGATAGCAATGCCAATACTTGCATGCTTAGCCAGCCTATGAAAATGTAGAGAGAGAACAACATTCACAAGCCATAAACAGGAAGGCAGCTATCTGGGTGGAAGTGAAAACCATGTCTTTTCTAATTAGGTCTGAACTGAATGGTTTGAAAAGGTCCAAAAACTACTTTTGCACTTATAATTGGTCACTGACAGTGTGTGTGGGAGGTCTGGCAGCATTTCTAGTTCAGACTGGGATATATGACAACATTTTCCTATTTAAAAAAAAAAAAAAGAAAAAAAAAGAATGTGGGTAATTGTTTTAACATACACTGTGTGTACAAAGGTATTTTTATTTACTATTTTGGGCTGGGGGTTGTTATTTGTTTTAATCTGGGTTTGTCTTTTTAAGTTTTCATACTGTTCCTGTTCACTATTTTGAAAAGGTCTGGAAATAAACACTTCCTGACAATTCATAGAGATCATAACCAAGGTTTCTGTATGTTCCATCCTCATTTCATTTCTCAAAGGCTCCATGGGATAGGCAAGAACCAAACTTCTGAAATTTATATTTATCACCGACATGCCTGATCAATAGATCTTTGATCTCAGTAGGACTCTCCCACTGGAAGTTGGACTAGGTGCAGATTTATTTATAACAAAGCAGCCTGTTTGTGGCTGTTTCCGGATGACTTTCTGGGAGCTGCACACTTGTAGGCATTAGTTTACAGGCTAGCTAGCTCAACAGATTTTTTTTTTTTTCCCCATGGCAATTTCAATGTATTTAGGCATAAGATCAAGACGTTGAATTATATACTATTTTCTGACTGTATTCTCTTGTTTTTCTAGTACATTTCTGGGCTAGTTGTATTCATTCAGTTGTTTGGCTTTATATAATTTGAATTGAGCCAGAAGGATAAAACTATTAAAAAGACTGTTTTACGAGTACGAATGATGACCGGAAAAAAACCCACACTAAATATTCCAGGTAAAATTCACCCTTTTTAACTATAACCTCTCTGGTAGGCCTGGGAGGTATATGTGATTTTTTTTATAATCACCACAATGAGAAGCTTGATTAGTTTTGTTGTATTCTGCACTTAGGAAAAAATGTATATTCCAGTCTTTCATGTAACCGAAATATACAAATTAGCATTGATATGAATACCAGCACTGGTATCTCCAAGCATCAATTGATGTCTTCTAGACTTGACAGGTTCTAGTAATTGAAGAACCTGTGATTGGCTTAGTGATGACTATGCTACTGTATGTTGCTGTAGAAAGAAACTTTCTCTGTGTCTGTGAAAAGAGTCAGGGTACGCTAATAAAAAAAGAACAGAAAAGGTTTTAATTTATTAATCTCAAATGTCAGAACCACAGAGAATTTAATCATTGCTCTTTTTAAGATCCATCTATTATTACTGATATTTCTTCCCATATTTCATAAAATCTAAAATGATATAAAAAGAGATAATTGGTTTTCTACTGATAGCTGTTTCTCTGTCCATTGATCAATAGCTGATCGGTATCTTGGATCCCCAGTGCTCCATGGGATCTGCAAAGTTTACACAGCACATGGATAGCTAGCATTATGCTTGTGCATCCCTGGAGAACTTTTTCTGTAAACACTTGTAATTGGCTACGCAGCCATGGTTCAGTGTTTGTCACAAATCAGCATTTGAAGGACTCATTTGACTTTATAATGTCTAATTTGTGCATGTTTGTATCGGAAGGAGAGGGTTTGACATGAGCACAGGGGCAAAATAAGACATAAATTAGGACAGTGACTTCTCGCAATATTCCAAAATTCCCCTTACTCTTTCACTTTTTTCTGACACCTCATCTCTCCCAGATGCGACAAGAATGAAGCTCTGGCTATGTCTATCAGCAATAGGGTTTTAAAACCCTGTTAAATGCTCTCACACAGGAAAGTTTTAGTGCTTATAACTGACAAAGCAGGGGATGTAACCTCCTTCTGTCTGTTGCTCCTCAGATACTAATTTCAGTCTACTGATTGACTGGCAAATCACAAAGCTCTTAACAAGAGACTTTTAGCAAGGTTGTTTAATAGTATCTAGGCCTGAAAATCCATTCCTCCAAAGCTCTGGGAGTGTTTAGCTTCAATATTAATTTCAATCCTTTTTATTGGTGGAGGTTTTCAAGAAAAGACTACATAGAAGATTATCAGGAATTATTAATCATAGAATCATAAAATGGGTTGGAAGGGACCTTCAAGATCATCTACTACCAACCCCCTGCCACAGGCAGGGACCCCTTCCACTGGTAGGGACCCAGGTGCAGGACCTTACACTTGACTTTGTTGAACTTCATAGTTCTTGCTCTCCAGCCTCTGGATGGCATCCCTTCCTTACAGCATGTTGACCATACCACAGACATTAGTGTTGTTAGTAAACTTGCTGAGGGTGCACTCAATCCCACTGTGTATGTCACCTTCAAATATGTAAAACAGTGTCAGTGCCAGTACCAATGCCTGAGGAACACCACTTGTCACTGCTCTCTACTTGGACATTCAGCATGGACATCAATTCCAATTCATTATCCACCAAGTGGTCCATCTGTCAAATCCATGTCTCGCCAGTTAAGACACAAGGATGTCATCTGGGACAGTGTCAAAAACTTAAATACTTAGCACAAGTCCAGGTAGATGACATCAGTTGCTCTTGCCTTATCCACCAACACGGTCACCCCATTGTAGAAGGTCATCAGATTTGCCAGGCACAATTTCCCCTTAGTGAAGCTAAGCTGGTTGTCACCAGTCACTTTTTCTTTTTTTTTTTTTTCATGTTCCTTAACATAGTTTCCAGGAGAATCTGCTCCTTGATCTTGCAATGCACAGAGGAGAGACTGACCAGCTTGTAGTTCCCTTCAGTTTCCTTTTCTTGCTTTTTAAAAATGGGGGTTATATTTTCCCTTTCCCCATCAGTGGGAACTCCACTGGACTGCCTTGACTTCACAAATATGATGGATAGTGGCTTAGCCACTCTACTTTTTATTTCCCATGATAGGTGTGTTTACACAATGGCATTTAAGTTGGGTCCCTAATGAAGCTGACTTGCTGGAATTCATTTGTGCTGCTCTTTAGGTGCTCTCTGGCTGACCTGTGATCCCTCTCCAGGCTCTAGACATCTATTGCTGGCACTGGCATCAAACTGGTAGGATTAGAATGGATTGAGGTTCCTCTCCTCCAGTCACTTTAGTTTAAAGGGCTCTTCACCAGCCTGGCAAGCCTATTACCGAAGATCTTCTTGACCAATGGACCCCATCAGCCCAGGTTCCTCAAGTCCTATGGTCTAAGTAGCTGAACCCCTCACTGTGACTCCAGTCTTGTAAGCATTTGTTGATTTGCCATCTTCAACTGGCCCTTACAAACCTCTTCCCTTTCACTGGGAGGATTGATGAAAAAACTACTTATGATTAGAATCCCTTATTGCGACTCCCAGGGCCCTTCAATCCTGATACTCCTTAGACTGATCCTAGCTGTGTCAGTGGTGCCCAGTTAAAACAACATCAGTGGATAATAGTGGACTGTATGAGGTTTGGTAATCTCTCAGTGACATCCCTGATATGAGCCCCTGGTAAGCAGCACACCTCTCTAGAGTGTATTGGGTCAGCAGATGGGTACCTCTGTACCTCTCAGAAGAGAGTCCCCTACTACCATCGCCAATCACCTTTTCTTACTTGTGCTGATTGCTACACGGGGAGCAGATCAGGCTGCCTTGCTCAACTCCAACTTCCCTCTTCATGTGATGGGTCTTTTCAGTCTGCAGAGGGGTGAAGGGGGTCTGCAAAGCCACCTCAGGCTTTGGAAGAAAACCTTTCCTCCAGCAGATCCTTGCTGTTGTAAGTTTCCATTCTTCTGCACTGTTGGTCCCACTCCCTTCCATGTGTACTGGTAGGGGAGCTTTTATCTGTTTGGCCATGGACTGTGGATCCACTGCAGACTGCTCTTGGAATTGGACAGACTCCTTCTCAGACTCCTTGATGTTATGCAGCCTTCTCACCACCTCCTGCAGCTCAGCCACCTGCTGCAGGAGGCCCTTCACCTGGACACTCCTTTTTCAGGCAATCTGCCACCTGTCCCAGCCCCAGGAGAGATGTCTAGGCACTTCCTGCAGTCTGAAGCATGCACTGCAGCCTCTGCCTTCAGCAGCTCCATCTGGATGGAGGCATCAGCCACCACTGGGGTAGATGGTGCAGACCCCCAAGCCAGAGCTTTAGTGTTTGCTCTTGAATGAGTTCCCATCACTCTGCCTTGAGGGTCAGGTAGGATGAATGTCCTTGACCTGTGCAGATGGTCACAGAACCATGCCCAGTTGTTGGGTTATGTGTACTTCAAGACTCTCCACTTGGCCAATGGAATGTCTGTCTCTTGAATAAGTACACTCCCAGTACACCTTCACCTGAAAAATACCGTGCCACACGCAGGCTGATGTGCCATGCCCTGGTTTCAATGTCACATCCTGTTTGCCAGGCCTTGCACCTTGCATCTTGCTGGTGCTCCCCAGGGCTGCCTTTTGTGGGAGTCAGGGGTGGTCGTCATTACTCCTGGCCCTGCCTACGCCACATCAGCTGCTCTCTGGTGAGAGATACCAGCTTCTGCTGGGTTTCTGTGTTTCCCTGTGGTTTTCTTGGCTCAGGAACTCCCCCTGTATGCCACAAATGTACACTCTCCTGCAGAACACACCTGCTGATCACCTCAGCAAGTGAATGATGGTGGTGGTTATACCAGGTTTAAATCCACCACCATTACTCCTGGCCCCGCCCACACCCTGTCAGCCCCTCTCATGAGAAATTCCAGCTCCTGGCATGTTTCTGTGCTTTCCTGGTGTTTCCCAAGTATAGAACAGACTCTTTCTCAGCACAAGGTTAGAATAGATGATACCTTCAGCTGTCTTTCATCCTTATTTTATAGTAGAACAAGCATATCTAAGCCACAAGGTACTGATAAAGATGCAAAAAAAGTAATGACACTTTGGACTAAAAGGTAAAGAATAAACCAGGTTTACAAATATGTTTACATTAAAAAAAAATTACAAATCTCTGAAGGGTGGGTGTCAAGTAGAAGGGGCAGTCTCTTTTCAGTGGTGCCCTGTGATAGGACAAGAGGTAATGGTAGCAAGGTGAAACACAGGAAGTTCCACCTCAACATGAGGAAAAGTTTTTTTGCTGTCAGAGGGACAGAGCCCTGGAAGAGGCTGCCCAGAGAGATTGTGTAGTCTCCTTCTCTACTTTCAAAACCCACCTGGATCTGTTCCTGTGTGGTCTGCCCTGGGTGTTCCTGCATTGGCAGGGGAATTGAATTTGATGATCTCCAGAGGTCCTTTCCAATCCCTACCATTCTATGATTCTACTATTCTAGGTCTTATGGTCCCATCACATTGTGTAAAATCAGTCCTGGTAAAGAATATCCCTATTAATGGGTTGAAGGTATAGTTAGCATTTTTTCTCATTTTTTGTATTTTCAGAGCACAATACTTGCTTAGAATTGCTTTTCTTTCTCTTTTTGCATGTAACCATCTAATAGGTTACTCAACACATCTCTTCATATACCCAATATCTCACACTTGTCTCAACAGTTTAAGAAGATGGAGACAGTGAGAGAGGGCAGCTCTTCTTCCTAAGATTTTGCAGACTTATTTTTAGTTTTGTAGGATGGCCATCTACCATGCCAACAGATGTTTTAGAGATGAGTATAATAATAAAAATCACTGTTAATATAATTCAGCTATATCTCATTATTGTTAGCGCTAAAAAAAATAGGCTAACAGAGAAGCTGGGTTATATTGATTTATGGCTGTCCTCATTTAACTGAACTTGCCTTTGAGAAAGTACTTAGAGTTAAATTGCGTAAGTATTTACCCAAAAGAAGAAATAACTGGAAGAGATAAAGCAGTTGTTTTCAGTGTGTCTCTTTCTACTAAAGTTTTAGAGTGATTACCATAATTGGGACTGTTAACAGGAGAATGAGAAGCCAGCTGTTGGAGAGAGGGATAATGGAAAAAGCTTTGTAAAAATGTCTGCGAGATCAAGCCTTTTGGAGGATAAATTATAATTCATATGATGAGAGCCTCCAGTACATTTGGCTGAACTAAAGATATAACAAGATGAATGGTGGGTTTTTTTGATTGGTCGGTTGGGTTGTGGGTTTTTGTTGTTTTTTTGGTTGGTTGGTTGGTTTTTGGTTTTGGTTTTGTTGGTTTGGTTGTTTGTTTGTTTTTTCATTTGTAATGCATCTTAACTTGCAGGAAAAACAAAATCCTTGTTCTGCAAAACAAGAACCCCACCAGGGACACTGCAAGAAGTGAACACTGAATGTGATGTGTTTGTCCACCCTGGAGATGAACATGCAAATACCCATTCCCACAACAGCCAGAGGGATAACAGCGATGCCCTTCTGTGGCTCCTCTTCTGTCAGCACAGGACAAAACTATTTCAGGAAGCTCTCACTGAATGTAAACACTTTTCCTGCATTTTCTGTGCCTTACCACTGTGAATGTGAACACTGGATGTCATCCCTTAAGATTTCTAAAGGCACCGTGAGTGTGGCAGTCCATATTTCTTGCTTGTTCTGTGTTTGAAGTGTGTGATGCCACAAAGCCAAACAAAGAGGGGAAGAGGGGTTGAGGAAAACCAAGGAACAGTGGTAAGAGGGAAGAAGCAGTTTATACAGCAAATAAAAAGCTAAATAAACACTGTGCAGACACAATAAATCTTCCCATAGTATTGCTTATGTTCCCAACATACCCAAGGGTGATACAGGAATTGCTGAAGGATGAAGAGAAGTCCACTGGTTATTCTTTCTACAATATCTCTTGGGAACAAACTGGTCTGATACTTTGCCTCTTTCACTTATTTCAGATGTAACAGCGTTCTCTATCTAAGAGCCGAAGACTAAAATGTTACAAACATCCCTACTGTGGCTACTGCAGAAACACTGATGAAAATATCAGGTCCAGGCACATCTTGAAATGCTGAAGGTGAAATAAGTCCATTCTCTGACAATATCTTTACTTCTGAAAATACAGTAAGGGACTAAAACCAATTCTTTATGGACTACTCTTTGTACAAAGATGACCAACCTAAATATCAGATCAGAATATTTAGAATACTTATAAGTCACATTTTGAATTAAAACATTCTTTTGATAACCAGTTGGTGGTGAAGGTCATGCTAGTTCTTATAGAACAAAGAAAGAATATATCACAACATAACTGAATGTACTTTGTGTTATATTGCTGTTTCAAATATTTGTCAGGATCATCTAACAGCATTTCAGTTACCTCAAAGTCCAGATAAGCCTGGCATAGTCAACAGGAAACAATTGCCTTCTTGGAGTGAGCTAGAGACACCATAGGTCATTGAAAATGGTTGTAGTCACCCATGTGTGGCCAAGTAAATCAAATTCATGTTGCCTTATTTAAGTCAAAGTAAATCTCTTTTTAAGCTCCACTGACTGTATTGTCAAGTTACTTCATTCAGCTGTCTTAAACTGTCTCCCACTCTATACTGCACTGGTGCAGCCCCACCTCAGGTACTGTGTGCAGTTTGGTGTGCCTCAATATAAGCTATTAGAGTGTGTCTAGAGGACAGCGACCAAGATGTTGAAAGACCTCAAGGGCAAGACTTAGGAGAAGTGGCTGAGGTCACCTGAATTGTTTAGCTGAGAGAAGGCTGAGTTGTGACCTCATTGTAATTTACAACTTCCTTAAAGGGTGAAGCAGAGAGACAGAGGGGCTGATCTCCTTTCTCTAGTGATCAGTAACAGGACACAGGGAAATGGAATGAAACTATGTCAGGAAAGGTTCAGATCGGATGTTAGGAAAAGGTTCTTCACTGAGAGGGGTCATCAAGTCACTGGAACAGGCTCCTCAGGGAAGTGGTGACAGCACCAAGTCTGTTAGAGTTCAAGAAGCATTGGGACAATAGTCTTAGTCATATGATTTAGTTGGACTTGATGATCCTTAGAGGTGTCTTTCAACTTGAGATATTCTACGATTACGTGCATCTAACACGGGTACTTCTTGTCTTTTTGGAAGCCTTTTTTGGTGCCCTAACCTCCAGCTGCCTTCCAGGAACGTTTGTCTCTCTTTCAGCATCTTTTCTGTAACTATCATCTCCAGGTATGAGACTGAGAGGTATAGACTACAAAGGGAACTTTTAAGTTCATGTTTAGAAGCCACATGGTTATTTGCATATAATGCTTTGGTCTCAAACTGAGCTCCCAAGTTTCACAATGTCAAGTACAGAGCTGCAAACGCTGTTTTCACATTGGCTCCTGAAGACAGTTTTATACACGTTTTTCAAATGCCTATGCATGTTTGAAGCATATGCATGTAAAGGGAATGAGACTTTTCAATTTCTCTTGAAGTAGAAATAAGACTGTCAGGCAGACATTAGCTCATGTTCACTCTGTACATGTGAATTGACAGATGCAGGGTTAAACATGGTGTGTGCCAAAAATATACAATACAACTGCATATAGAATCTTTATTTTCTTTTTATAGAGCGTTTTTATTAAATTTAGATTTGATTGTGGCAGATTGGATGGAATGTAAGCATTTTTGCACCCACAGGGATTAAGACCTCTCTTCTATCTTACTTTAAGAATAAAATAAATGACTACATAGCACCCACACTAAGTGTACGAGGCAGCAGTCTGCTTATTATCCAGTTGCATGGACAAACAGAAAAAGGTTCTAGATACCTGCAGTGCTGTCTATTCAGCTAATAAACCTGATGCAAAGCAGATGGTGAAGTTTGCAGCATACTACATATAAAAGTGTCTACAAATGCTGCCAGATATGTCACATTTTCCATTAAAAAAAAAATAAAATCTATTGCTACCAAGGATTTGAAAACGTGCTTGTGACAATTCATTCACAGAATCACAGAATGTCTTTGACTGGAAGAGGCCTTCAAGGCCTTCAAGATCATCCAGTCCAACCTTCAACCCAACACTGAAATCTCACCACTAAACCATGTCCCTGAGCACCAGGTCCACACGCCATTTAAATGCCTCCAGGGATGGCAACTCCAACACTGCCCTAGGCAGACGATTCCAATGTTTGATGATGCTTTCAGTGAAGAAATGTTTCCTAATAACCAGCCTAAACCTCACCTGGCACAGCTTTTATCCATTGCCTCTGGTCCTGTCACACGGCACCAGGGAGAAGAGGCTGTCCCCTCCTCGCTCCAACCTCTTTTCAGGTGGCTGTAGAGAGTGATAAGGTCTCCCCTCAGCCTCCTCTGCTCCAGACTAAACAACCCCAGCTCCCTCAGCTGCTCCTCACAGGACTTGTGCTCTAGGCCCTTCATGAGCCTTGTTGCCTTTTTCTGGACACACTCCAGCATTTCTATGCCCTTCTTATAGTGAGGGTTCAGCCCTTCTTGTACAGGGGAATCACATTTGCTAGCTTCCAGTCAGCTGGGACCTCTCTGGCTAGCCAGGACTGTTGATACATAATGGACAGCCATTTGGTGAGCACTTCTGCCAGATCCTTTGGCACCCATCTGCTCCCATAGACTTGTGCACATCTATGTGGCACAATAGGTTACTGATTATTTCCCCATGGATTATGAGGGCTGCATTCTGTTTCTCATCCCCATCTTCTAGTTCATGAAGCTGGACCCTCAGGTGTCATTGCTGTCAAAAACTGAGGCAAAGTGGGGACTCAGAAGCTCAGCCTTTTCCTTGTCCCTGGTCACAAGGTTACCTCCCTTATCTAGTAATGGGTAGAGATTCTCCTTAGTTCATCTCTTACTGTTAATGTATTTATAGAAACACTTTTTATTATCTTTAATGATGCTGGCCAGATTAAGTTCTAGCTGAGCTTTAGCCTTTCTAATTTTCTCCCTACATAACCTTGCAACAACCTTGTACTCTTCCCGAGTTGCCTGCCCCTTCTTCCATAGCTGGTAGGCTTTCCCTTTTTTTTTCTGAGTCCTGCCCAAAGCTCTGTTTAGCCAGGCTGGTCTGCTACTGAGCCATCTCATTTTACAGTACACAGGGTCAGCTAGTTCCCGTGCCCTGAGGATTTCCCTATTGAGGAATGTCCAGCCTTCATGGACTCATTTGTCCTTGAGGGCTACCTCCCAAGATACGCCATTGACCAATTTCCTAAACATGTCAAAATCTGCCTTCTGAAAGCCTATTAACCTCCCTCCTACTTCCCTAAGAACTGAAAACTCCACTATCTCATGGTAACTTTGCCCACGATGGCCACCAGCCTTCATATCTCCCACTAGTCCCCCTCTGTTCACAAACAGCAGGTCTAGTATTGAGCCTTCTCTAGATGGTTTGGTCACCAGTTGTGTTAGGAAGTTATCTTCCCCACACTCCAAGGATTTCCAGGACTGCTTCCCCCTTACCCATAAGCATTCGACCCTACCATCACCATCATCATCATGCTCAAGACAGTCAAGACCTTCCCTAACACACAGGGCCACTCCACCACCTCTCTGTCTGTGTCTATCCTTTCTGAAGAGCCTATAGCCATCCAACACCGCGCTCGTTATGGGCTTCATCCCACCATGTTTCCATAAGGGCAATTACATCATAGTCTTCCTGCTGGATGACAGCTTCAAGCTGTTCCTGCTTATTGCCCACAGTACATGCTTTGGCATAGGTGCATCTTAGTTGCTGCACCTTTTTGCATAGGAAGGGTCTAGTCCCTACTTGATCATTCTCAGGAACTACCGTGAGTCCTGGCTCATTAATAGCACTTATGTCTTCCTTATCACATGGTCCACTGTCGTCTACTATCCCTGAAATAGCAGTGGAGCTGGCACACTGTCCCACAAATGTCCCGGGCTTGTCTTCAGCAAACCTGTTTTTTCCCTTTTCCCCCTTCAAATCTAGTTTAAAACTCTGTCAATGAGCCCTGCCAACTTCTGCAATAAAATCCTTCTCCCCCTTTGGGACAGATGTATCCCATCTGCCGCCAGCAGGCCAGGCATCATGTAGATTGATCAAAAACCCAAAGTCCTGCTGGTGGCACCAGTCTTGAATCCAAGAATTAATCTGCACATTCTTAGTAAGTCTTAAGCAGAGAACAAATATTTTATTAATTTCCCTATATCACAACCAGAAAAAGACATTTTGATCCACATTTTATGCAAAGTGGACAGGGGCAGTGGACATATCATTTGCAGATATTTTTCAGTTTAAGCTATTCTTCCTCACCAGTATAGGGTTTTATATTATTTTTTTAAATATCTGTGAAAAGAGATTTTAGTCAGGATATTTCCGGTTATGCTAAATGCTAGATAAAGGTAATGGTTGCTGTCCCCAAAGAACTTAAAAGTTTAGTCTCTAATCATGTATATTTTCTGCACACACCGACTTATGGACATGACTCCTGACATTGCCTATTAGTAAGGTTTCCCCACAATTTCTCTCTAAAGATTCTGTTTATAGACGCTGAAAACTTTACCAAAATGTAACCAGTTAGATTGAAAATCATGCATATTAGCTGCTCTGGGAAGTTTAAGCCAAGGATGAATACAAACCTTTAACATTTTATTAATTTTTTTTAACACTCTTGTAGTCTAGTGTTTTCTATTCAGCACTTACTGGTTTTGCAGTGATCATGGTATCAGCACTGCATTTTCTGTCACCACAACAGAAATCTACAAATTACCAGCCAGCTTGGGGGAGAAATACTCATGTTCACTCCAGATTTAATGAAGCTCCCCTACAATTAAGTCTGATGGCTCTGAACATTTTCGGGTGGGGAGAGAATTCAATGAAATTATGGCAATTTTCCCTCTAAAGTCAGACAGAGAAAATGGCTGCAGGGTTATTGTCTCTTATAAGTCTTCAATGATTCTTCAGCTGTACAAACTAGAAAGCTGGACCAGAGTAAAAGTACAATAATGCAGAGAGCAGACTGAGACAAAGAATCAGTCTGGGGACACTATAATTAGAGGATTTGGTCTTCTTAAGAGGAAGAGAGATATAGCTACAGTGGAGATAACAAAGGAGTGGAAAATATGATAGAAAAATAAAAGAAAGGAGAAGGAGAGATTGAAGGAAGAGTTGAGGGGGGAAAAATGAAACTAGCTAGGCAATGAGACTAGAGAAATGGGATAGATACGTGGGGCAGAGGCCTGGATGTTGAGTTTGAAAGCAAATGCCATCCCCTTAAGAAGGTGACAAGGTACCATTGAAGGATCAATCACTCAGAAGTTAGGCATACTGGAATTTAGGTTAAGTGACATAGAAAGGTGCTATAAAATGCAAAATTTCTTGAAAATAAAATAATTAGGGCTTTTTAATGACTATAAAACCTTATTTAGTGCTACATCTCACTGTTGATAGAGTAAGAATAGTACAATCTCTTCTCCCATAGGAATATCAAGCAGAGTAGTTAACATTTTCAGAGTGCTCACATACTACAGAGGCGTGTGTTAAAGATAAATGAGGAAATTGATCATTCTGTCCCTAGAGAGCAGATTTCATGTTCCAAATTTATTTCATTGGATCCAAAACCTTGATGCTTCTGAAAACCTTGCTTGAAGCCTGGTGGTTATCTTTAGGAGTGTAAATACCATGGAATTTTCTAGCTAGATTTGTACCTTCTACAGTGGCAACGATTAAAGTCATATTTGAGTTCCTTTGGAAAGGAAACTAGTACACCTCAGCACACTCAGTGAAGTGGATAATGTGGACTAAGATTCATATGAGAACATAGAAAGGTACCAAAAAGGCAATATAAACTCACCCTCAGTACCTCAGATAAGGAGGACCTTGCAGTTTCTTATGCTGCTGGGGTGATAAGTACAGCCTAAGGCACCTAAATACAAAGTCTTGGGAGAAAGACAAACATTTTAGGGAGACGTAACATAATTTGACCCTAGCATCACCAAATAAGAAAACAACGGTCTGAAAACAGAGAAAAAACTGTATATTTCATCTAGTAAAGCTGTATATTTCATCTAGTAAAGCTGTATATTTCATCTACTACTTTTTCCACACTCATTACCACAGCTGACTGACACATAGAAGATTTCATCATCGGTCATTTGTGAGTAATCTTCATCCTCAGTCTCCAAGCTGCCAAAGAATTAGTTTGTTGGAAAGAAAATAATGAATTACAATTATTAATGAAAGTTCAGTTAAAAAAAAAAAAAAAAAAAAGCCTCACTGTTTTAGACATAAATAATTAGCATGAAGGCGTTATCCATCCAGAAAATTCTGGAAGTTGGATAATGTGCAACAGTTAATAAACACACAACAACAACAAAAAAGTACAGAAGAAAACGAGAAGAGTTTGAAGAAAGTTATCAACAAACTGTGTAGCATATAAATAAGTGCAAACATTTAAGAATTTTGCAATTTCCTCATAGCTAATGGATGGAAAGAAGGAGGAATTATTCTTATTTGCAGTTTTCTGGTGAGGAAAAAAAAAATGCGCACCAAGCACAGCTGAATTCATGTCTGTCCTGGTTTGGGTGAAAACAGGACTAATTCTGTTCAGTGATTTTACTTTTCAGTTCAGTATTTCTAATTAACA
>JANHFX010023733.1:51009-61178 GCA_027560015.1 Chloroceryle amazona
TTTCTCTTCCCCTTTGGGGAGGGAGGGGGGTTAATAGAGAGCGTCTGTTGGGTCTTAGGGGCTGCCCTGACCCTAAATCACGACAATGTCACATTCTTCTTATGTTGGCATAATTTGTGTCATTTAGTGCCAGAAGAGATCAACAGGCCATGTAATCTATTCTCCACTCTACAGCATGCCATATAACTCCCCCAGTTATGATTGTACTGAGCTCACAAACTTACTTTCAGCAAATCACAATTTTAGGAAAGGTATCTTGTCTTATTTTGAAGATTTCAAGGAACATAGTCTCCATCAATTCCCTTGTTATTTTTCCCTTTTAGTTAATCAAGAGAAGTTTACCATCTAATGTTTAAACTGAAATTACCAATACTTTGCTTCCACTTTTTAATTCATCTTGGTTTTTTTCAGTTATTTTAAAGTACATGGTACTTTCTAGCTACTGAAAATATTTCTACTCTGTAATCACATCTCTCTTCAGTCATCATTCTGATAAACTAAACAGATTGAAAATACTTTTCCTTTTGCATTTTCTCTAATTAAAAAATAAATAGCTGTTTCCGCAATTTCTGCAATTTTCTGTATCCCTAAGTGTCTTCACTTAGGGCAGGAATCAGCTCCAGCTTAAATTACGTGACTTGACTCATTTTCTTAAATATCTAGCACTACCTGTGATATCCATAGGTATCTAAGACATAACACAATGTGCGCAGAGGACTTCCAAAAGATGCATAGCCTTTCTGAAAGGAAATTAGAGCATTTAAGTAAAGGACTTATGCCATAAATTCCAGACTTTGTCACCTTAACTACATAATTTCACATACACACATAAAATACGTCTTACATGTGCACACATATTTCACGTGCATGTTTAGACTTTTACAATCAACAACAATCTGGTCAATGCAGTCAGCAGTACTTAGAAAGTCAGCTAACAGAAAATATGTGAGATGAACCACTCTTGACTGTACTGAATAGAATCTCAAATGTAGCTCGCACACACAGAAATTCATTGCTACTTAAGATATTCTAGGGTGTCCTCCTTGGCCTCCAGCTGCCATACCAGGCAGGCAAGAGAGAATAACCATTCTGTATCAGCTGTGTGTGGATGTCTTGGATACCCTAAGACATCTCAAGTAGTTCAAGGCAAATGTTTCATCAACAGATTTAGTCATTTCATTCGGAGTACAAAACCAGAACTATATTCCAGTCCTGGTAATGTTTGTACTACATACATCTTTGATCACATCCCTTCTCAAACTGCTCATACTCCCAAATTACTGGAGCTCTTTGTGCTGCAGCATTCTACTGCGATAAAATGATTATTCCCTACAGTCTTACAATTTTTTCAGGGAATGGATGGAAAACACCATTGCTGGAGCGGGTCTAGAGAAGGGCAACAAAACTGGTGAGGGGTCTGGAAAGCATGCCTTATGAGGAGAGGCTGAGGGAACTGGGGTTGTTTAGTCTAGAGAAGAGGAGACCTTATTGCTCTCTACAACTACCTAAAAGGAGGTTGTAGCAAGGTTTGTGTTGGTCTCTTCTCCCAGATTATTAATGATAAAATGAGAGGGAATGTCCTCAAGTTGCATCAGGGGAGGTTTAGATTAGATATTAGGAAGAAATTCTTCACTGAGAGAGCAGTTAGGCACTGGAACAGACTGACCAGGGAGGTGGTGGAGTCATCGTCCCTGGAGGTGTTTAAAAAAGGAGTGGATGTAGCACTTGAGGATATGGTCTAATGGATAGATAGATAGATGTTAGGATGAAGGTTGGACTCGATGATCCTAGAGGTCCTTTCCAACCCTAATGATTCTATGATTCAATGAGCCAGGTTCCTTTTATAGCCAGTGAAGAAGAAAGAAGCATTTCTACATCATGACTCATCTGGGAAATTTTAAAGATCTGCCTTTACCTAACATGAACTGTACCAAGTAAGTGCTTATTTCTTCACAGTGACAAGAAAGAGAAACTAGATGATTATCTTAGATAAATATCTAAGCTTTAGAGATCTAAAATTGTATATGATTAATACAACCTTTACTGTCTAAGATAAAGTTTTGCCTTAAACAGATTTCTCTATGGAATTGTTGTATAAAGCAATGTTATACTTTCTCCATAACTAATTGATGGGACTCTAACATTTCTTTCAGCGTTGCGTCACTGCAGTTGTTTATTTTCCATGAGGTGAGTATATACTGCTAACCCTGAAGAGCAAGTGTTCCGAAGTCTGCAACAAGATTGGTAATCATATCTTCAAGTCCCTGAAAAACCCAAAGGGTTTCTAGCATGAGAATCACCTAGAATTATCCCTTTACTTGACATCACTTTTCTGTGTGCTGGTTAGGTTAAAAGTAGTGTTGAACAGCAGCAGGCTCTCTGACATTTGAAAGGCTGTTCTCACTTCAGCATACAACTGTAACCCTCATTAATGTCAGTGGAAGTCAAGGATGCAAAGCTGGGCACCTCAGAAGGCATCACTGGGGACAGCCATCAAAAAGATGAGATAACGGAAGACAAGAGTCACTCATACAGGCAGGAGGGACTTTAGGGGATGAATATTTGTTATCCATTATATGTCTTTTTTCATGTTCAGCTGCATTTCTGGAGCATAAACCGCTAAATTACTAGGTTGTTTTGATAACAAGTACAGCAAAGAGCACTCAGCAGCTTGCAGAATTGAACCATCTGAGTTTTCTGTGTCTGCTACATAACATATGACTGAAAGCATGGGGTGGTTTGGTTTTCAGAAATCATATGTGTGGAAAATAACTGTAAAGTGCTTTTGCTACCTTCTAAGACTAACTTGCTTCCTAAACCTGGCACATATTATTAGACTGTTTCCACAGTCCAACATGCAAGCAGATATGTTGCAGTCATAAAACTAATGCTAGAAAATGTTCAAGGAAAACTGAGCTTTTAGTCATGATTTGCCCTCTAACATCTTCAGCACATTCCAAAATGTAAATAGTCTGGCATCTATAGATTGTGTCAGTTATAAATGAAGAAGGCACACACTTGTAAGTTCAGAAAACAGCTTTTCTGTCACATCTGCTGTCAGTGAGTCTATTCCTGCTGCTACCACAGCAGCTATTGCCATTGCTATTTCTGCTTCTGCTGCTACTGCTTTCACTATGCCCCATGTTGCTGTGTCTGTGCTGCATCCCCAGCAGTGATGGATACAGCAGTGTGATAATAGCAGCTACAGAAAGAGCATAAGAAGGAACTGTGACAGTGAAGGAGGCAGGAACATGCAAGAAGATCTTGTCTGGAGCAGGCTCCAGGAGGGGAACACAGATCCTGTGAGTACATGTGCCGTTCTGGGTAATTAACCGAAAATCAGATTTTAAAAAGCCACTGTGGGTCAGTTCAGTGTATTAAGAGTGAGATTTATACTGTGCTTTTGTAGGATGGAAAAAAAAAAAAGAGTTTATAATACAAGTAATCTAAGTTATCTTTTCATTAATATACTCTAATATACATTTTCTAACTTCTGAGAGGTACATTTCCTGATAGTATTTCAAAATATGTTAACAGTTTATAATCAGATTGATGTAGTCCCTACACAGTTGAATATCAAAATTGCATTGTGTTTGTGCAGGACAAATTTCCCAGCTCACAATTCTTGTAACCAAACTTACGTGGTCACATCTGTGGTATCTAAATTTTTTCTCCTATAAGAAAGCTTGAGAATATGAAAAATCCAGTTCTTGGAGTCAGGTAATATTAACAGCCACTTGGTCTTTCCTTTTTTTATCTGTATTTTGTACATCTGGAATTCAAGGAACTTGGACTAAATTTCCTCTACGATTTCCTGACATCTGGAAGCTTGGTTGGAGCACCAGCTCCAGAAATGTGCAAAATACATAGCCTGTCTCGTGCATGCTCACTACAAATTTAGAGAACATATGCAGATGAGATGCCTTCAGCCTCTGACGTAATGTATTCTGCTCCTAAAATTCAGCACATCCGGTGTCTTTAGAACATGTCAGACTTACAATGTCTGCAAGATCATTAGTTCAATGAGTATGTAGTTGGTTAAATAAATAGCAGAAGGCCTCTGAAAAGGTACATGTTTCTCCTTGGTAAATCCCATGCAAAAACTTGACACCCTTTCACCAGGGATTTGGTTGTAAAATCCAAACTCACATTTTTTAATGGCCTCTTTTGCCCTTCCATCTCAGCATAGACAATAAAGAATCAGATAGGACAGTGCATTGTGTTGCTCCTCCATAATGAATATGAAGGAAATCCTAATTCATACAAGACAGAAGAGTAAAACAATAGCTAAACACCTCCTTTCATGGGAATAACAAAGTATACCAAGTTATTCTAGACCTCCAGTTGAATTAACATTGCCTATGACTTGGAAGGACTTCCAGCACTGCTTGAGGGTGGCACAATCCTAGCGTAGATACACGTTCAAAGGGTAAAAGAGTTTAATCATTTAATGGTAAATTAAAGGTAAAACCAGTTCTCATCGTAGACCATGAAGACACAGGCACAAAGCTCAGCTTTCACCTTTTTCTCCTGGCTGTCTCCTCTAAAATGCATATAGATCCATTATCTTAACCTATGCATTTAAAACCAAGGATATCCTGCACACTCTCAGCAAGAGTTATCTCTGACTGCCATGTTATCTATCAGAATTTATTGCCCTGGGTGGTTATTCCTGTTGCCTGTTGCTGGATTTTATTGTTCAAAGGGGCTGTATAGCACTTGGGTCACATCTGAAACAGAATGCTTGAGATACCAACAGCTTTTAGCAGTATCTGTGATTGTCTGTGGATCTGAGACCCAGTAGCAGGAAGCTATTAGCACCCTTCAAGAGAACAGTATTTCTACTTGTACAAGAAGAGGTGACATCAATATATAGGTTTTGTACCACAACAAGAGCCTCAATTGCTTGTAGATGTTATTCTTGACTGAGAATAATAGCCAATGAGTTAGCTACAGAACATTAGAAACCTATTTAGTCACTACGAGGTCAATTCAATTGCTTACAGTTTGGTGTCCAGAGCCGTATGAGATGCTGTAGTGCTACACACAACTTTCATTTGCCACACCAGGAGGGCACAAGGTTTCCCATAAATCCTATGTGATACCTGCCAGCCCAGTGATAATGCCTGACATAGTGCAGGTCCTCTCAAATAACATGACTCCCAATTGAGGACTGAAAAGTACGTAAACACCTCCTTAACTATGTGCACATTTTAAAATGTACATGCAAAAAGTTTCTACACACTGTTGGTCAATACACACAAAACACAAGGATATAGCTACAGACTTAAAATGCCTGGAATGTGGTCAGTGGTAATGAGAAGCTAATTTTTCTCAGGCCTTCCTGCCTTTCTTCCTTCTCTTTTCAAGGATTTACTATTTACCACCATTAGTTCAAATGCAACAATCACTGTGTTAAAACACCTCCATGAACTGCTTCAAAGCTTTTTTTTTGATAGGATTTAGCCTTCAAAGGCTCAATGGGGCAGTATCCAAATTCTCCACAAGAACACCAGCTTCTTGCAGCAGAGAAAAAAAAAAAAAAAAAAAGTAAATTGAACAATCTCCCTTTAATCTGTAGTTAGCAGAATCCTCTTTTCCTCTTGTTCTCTTCCAATCAGGCAGGGGCACCTGCTGTCAAAATCCCATAAATCAGCCAAGTCCGTAGAAAACAATCTTTACAATAAGTCTCTGTATGGCTATATAGCCTATTTATATACCCTCAGTGAGCTCCCACTGGTTCTCAAATAGACTCTAAAGTGTCCTGCCATGTCATTTGACAACGACAGAAATCACCTCTGCAGCTACTAGTAATTAATGAAAGCACACAGAGTAAGATTCATCTCACCTATTTTTCGCTATCTAAAGATTAGACTTCTCAGTTAAGAGCCTTCCTCTGTAGTCCACATATTCATGCACCTTTAAAGGATAATTCATGTCACCCAAAGTTGATATAGATTGACATGCCCTCTGGACAAGCTTCTCTTTCTCCTCTGCCTGTCTAGAAGACAAGCTTAGATGTTAGACTTTTAGAAAGTTTAGGTTAAAAGAGATGAATCACATCTCATTTGACAATTTTTGATTTTTTGGTCCTGTTGGCCAAGTTCATCAGCATGTTGAATTCCCAAAAAGAAAAAAATTATAGATGATGATTTATTTCATCTAACTTTATACATCTAACAGTCAAAGCAGGTCAGTTCCTCTTGCCATCAAAAAGACAAATGAATGCCTGAATTACCCCAGGGGTAGATGACTGATTTTTTTATGCATCAAGTAAGGAAAGCATCAGATAAGATTGTTACATTTCTCCTGATTAGTTATCTGAAGTGGAGCAAAACAGTCTTCCCTACAGTTTCTTATCTTATTTACACTATAAATTGCTTCAATGCATGTTTATAGGTAACCTAATACCTTGTCTGTGTTAGCAGTGTTATCAAATTATTTTCTTGTATATTTTCTCATGATAGAACCAAATTCATTACTTGCTACTAAAAAGTCCACTGTTGACCTGATGTACTTTATTTATTTACACCAACAATCAGCTTGGCTATAGCACAAAAAGCTTTCAATACTTGCAGCAGGATTATTTTTTGGAGGACAATGCCCAAATGATTCAAATATAGATTAATTCAGTAAATTATATGTTGAGTTTCAAATTTAACTCAATCCTCACAGCGGCATTGTGTGGTTGAATGTTCCTACATGCTAAAACTTGACATAGCCAAAGACTGACCAATCTCCAGTTTCTAAAACTCTTTATATGGTAGAAAGCAGTATGTTCCAACAAAGAAAAGCAATATTTTCCAAACAAACAAGCAAGATGGAAGGTACAGTCATGTCATTTCTAAGTGACACATTGCTCACTGTCACCCTTTCAGGAACAGCAAGTCTGATTTGAAAGTGAATGCCCTTCATCCCTCTTCAGTGAAAGAAAATCAATTTGTCCGTGTCCACTCCTAATTAATTGTTCTCAGGAGGATCTGGAACCTAATCCACTGTGAGGTTTGGTTTACTTTTCCTTCCTTGCTTGCATTTTCCCCACTTGTTCTTAGTTGTAGGTCTGTAGGACTAAAGCAATGCGCAAAATGCATCAATGCTGCTAGTAACCAGAAATGCTATTGTTCAGGAGCCTGAGCAACATCCATCACATTAGGAATAAAACTCCAGCCCTTACCATCCCTCGTGTATTTTGTCCAGATGCCACCTTCTCTCTGTATTTCAACTCATGGGGGATTTCTTTCCATAACTGGCCACTGCTGCCAGCACTGAAGCATTTGGGCTCAAATATAATGCATTTGGACTGTAAAGAAATATGCAGGAAACAGATGGCAGGAGATGAGATTTTATTACTGTGCTGCTTTTCTCTTTAAAGTAAATACCAGAATACATACTGTAGAATTTACACTGATGTTTGTGGTTAGAAAGAAGGAACAACCACTAGACGGCACATCGAAGGAGAAATCTTTCTGTATTACAAAACACACGGAACTTCCAAATACTGTCCTGTAAGAAAATGTGTTAAAAGCAGGCAAATCAAGAGCTGAAGCATCTTGCTAATTGTGAGAGAAAGACTAGAAGGCCAGGCTCTCATGCCCCATTACATAGCAGTCTGGAAAGGAAAATACTGTCACTGGTATTGATTTTCATTCTCTCCACAAACCAGGACTGAAGAAATACATACTGCTGTTTGTACAGAGACCGTGTCAGCAGAAAAAGGAGTGAGAACACACATGGGAACATCTGTTCTGAGACACAGGTTGAAAAAAGACATGTAATAGCTCGACAGAAACATCTGCGCCATATGCAGCCTACCATGAGCAGAGCATTGGGAGGGACAAGGATGCAGACAACTCTGTGAGCATTAGGTCAGGAAGAGGCTCGCTGCTAGACAGGAAATGCTCCACTAATCCTTTTTACTCATTGCAGTCCCATTATAATTTAAAAGGTAGGAGTACAAAAGGAGATGAACCTTTGTGTGACATGGGCAGATGCTACAAGAAGGGCCATATTGCATATATGATGGCCCAAGAAACTCTCTAGGAGATGTGCTGAACAGTAATCATAATTAAGAGAAAAGCAGCATGCTAAAAATAGTATTAGTCAGAGCTGCTGTGCAGTGCATTAACTAATACTGCATTTTTTTCTTCTTTTAAGGAGAGGATTGTTCTGTTCAAACATATCTGTTCAAATAGTAATGCACTGCTGAAATTCTATGTTAGATGCAGTAAGAACACGGAATAGATCTGTTCAGTTTTTTTTTCTTAGACAATCCAGGGTATATGTAAACTAGTAGGCTGGGGAAAAAAGGGCAACTCTGTCAGTGATAAGTTTCCTCTCTGCAATTTTCACTTCAGCCATCAGCAAGCATGCAGAGACTTCTTGTTCTTCAGGCTTCAGCATGGCTTCTGGTACTGTCAAAATAATCCACTTTTGCTTAAAGAAAGAAAGAAGGAAAGAATATAGTTCACTAAACTTTCAAATTATCATAGAATCATAGAATCATCTAGATTGGAAAAGACCTGTGGGGTTGCCGTGTCCAACCTTTCACCCTACTCTACAAGTTCACCCCTAGACCATATCCCCCAACACTATATCCCACATCTTCTCAGTCCCCCAACACAGATTATCCCAGAACAAATACATTCGTACCTACATTTGCATGTAGGCGGAGGAACCAGCATGAGTATGTTACTTAAATGCACAAGAAAGTACTTCTACATTATTCCTGAGTTGCATATGTACAACTGTCCCTGGAAATATGCAAATTCATCACTCTTCTGCATATATCATTAGCACAGCCCACCCATTTCTTAAGCCTTAGATAATTAGAGGTTCTGTGTAAAATTTAATATCATTCTGGTAGTTTTCAGTTTTTAAATATGTCAGACCAGGGGGAATTCCAGATCTTTGTTCTGCATGTGAACTGATATTCAATACTCTTTCATCTTTCACTAGTGATATTTTTTCCTAATTATTTGTTATATGTTAAAATAGTTTTGTAACGGATAAAGCCAGCACTTTGTGATCTGACTGCTAATAAAAGACGGTGCATCAATAAGAGAAGAAAAACAATACACTGTCCTGAAACTACCAAAGAAAAGTAGTGCTGGTTTTAAACCGTCGATCGGTCTTGATGGGGCTGCCTTTGGTGAAGGAAAGATGATATAACATGGAAAAGCATTTCAGACCACAGCCAGTCAAAGTGGTTGATGACACTTTTATAACAAAATTATCAGTCACCATTGTAGACACAAGAAAAGGACTATTTTAAGAAACATTTCTTACTGTGTATTTCTCCAAAATGCTTTGACTTCCTTACTTACAATGTTAGACTGACCAAAAATAGTACTGCAGTGAGTGGGCAATATTGCCAGCTATGTGTCAGAGATGGCTAGCAAAGAAGAAAAGATATCCATATGTGCTCATATTGGAGTACGCATCAAAAAATGGTTGTGAAAAAGCTGAAAAATCTCTAGGTGTGAAAGAACTGGTCACCAGAAGCTTTGCCAGCAAGACTGCTGTCATTTTTTTCACACTTCCTTTCATACAGATTACAATCTTCCTCCTCCACCTCCTCTTCTTCAAGATATCAACTCTTGGATGGGTTCCCAGTTTTAACTCAGTAAAATAAAAAGGACCAAATGTATGAAGAAATCCTAAGGATTTTGACCAACCATTAAGAAAAACAAATCATTTCAGCCTAAAGACTGAGGTTTTATAAATGCTTGTCACCAGTAAAGGAAAATAAAATTATTATGTCTTATTCTGGTTTGGGTACTTGTGTTTGCTTTTTTTTTTTTTTTTTTTTTTTCAAATGTGCACAAATTGGTAAAACTTTTCAATTAGAAAATAAAATAAATAAATACAGAGAAATATAAAGGAGGAAAACTTGTACAAAAATTTGGAGATATAAGGATAAGGTATATGGAAAGGAATGGGTAACAGTCAATGTATCCCAGGTAATTTTACACAGACTGATTTTTCCCACTGGATGTTGAATGCAGTATTAATTGAAAGAAATTGAGATTTTTATAATATAGGTAGCTTGGAACAAGAAGGAAAGGTGGGAGAGACAGACCCACATATGAGATGGATGAATCATAGAATCATAGAATCATAGAATAGATTGGGTTGGAAAAGACCTCCAAGATCATCGAGTCCAACCCCTG